>PNEQ01021292.1:0-19039 GCA_003012365.1 Medauroidea extradentata
ACGAGGATACAAAATGCCTAAAATCCTTTGGAAGAGACATTAGTATTTTCGTAATAACTTGACGATCTGAAATCTCTTCCCCAAGAGTTTTTAGTTTTGTCACAATATCCATTATAGACGAGATATGAATTGCCATCCCTTTCCATTCGTACTGAAAACGAAAGAACTGTTCATGGAGTAAATGAATTGACGTCTCCGATTTCTGCTCATATACTGACAAGAGTTTATTCCACATTTCGACAGCAGTTTTACAATTCAAAATATGAATAATGGTTTCTTCCTACATTCTAGTAACGATTAATTCTTTAGCCTTGGAGTCCTTCACTTTCCAACTATCTCTAGTCTTACCTTCTTCAGCCGGCTGTTTAACCTCACCCGTCATGACATCAAGAAGTTCCTTTGCTTCTGCTGCAACAAGTATTTGGAATTTCCAAATATTCCAGTTGGATTCCCCCTTAAACTTGATTACGTGAATCTCCATTGTACTTGCGTAAGTTCCGTTTGTTACAAGTCCGACCGATTTGTCCAATTTAACTGTTAATTTATGACACGTTATTCACACGTCCGACCAGACATTCTTCCGTCAACAAGCGACGTATTATGTAATAACAAATTACCCGCAAGCGCATCTCTTTTCACATGTCTGGGCCCATAACCTGATAAGGTTAGGCACTTTGCAATAAAAGAAACTGTTGAAATAAACGCACTTCCATTTACTATTAACCAACTGAACAGACCTCATCATACATGACGATATTTACTAGTGAGCGACTCAACTTACAACTTTAAGACAGACCCAAATAAAACAAAAGAACTCTACGAAATAAGAGTTGCCAACATTTAAACGTTAACATGACAAAACTAAATAGAAATATTATTCATTGTCACCAACAGTATTACAATCACTGATGAAACAGAAGCTTTTGCAGATCACAGAATCATTAATTTTGGTGTACATCATTGAAGGATGCACAGTTGCTTGGGAATTTGACCGGTGATAAGACTGGACCTCAGGTTGTATAACAAATGAGAAGTTCTCAGAAAAATATGCAAGTATAATGCAAGTGTCACTTTGGACATTTTGCTTCTTCTCTTTGAAAAACTTTGACTGGTGTTTTGAAAAAATGGTGCACTTTCAACTTTTGCTACTTTTCTTGAAAGCTGCCCATAACATCTGAAAATGACTTCATAACAGTAACCAACTCACATCTGTTGGTTGATAACCACTGTTTTAAGATAACTTCAGCATCTGCTTCAAAACGTAGAGCATCTTTAATCGGTTCAAACTCAGGACATAAGAGATATGAGTTACTTACACATTTTTTACAAGTAATGTCACGGACAACAATTTCAAGAATGTCTTTGTAAGTAAGGTGTATGTTTATGCTAGATAACTTTAACTTCCCATTCTGATGTGCGACACAAACACATTACAGAAAGTTTGAGCCAACTAACAAAGATAATTTAGGCGTTAGTTCACCAGAATTAGAGAAACTATTGGAAACTAATCTAGAGCAGTTGATTTCTGTAATGTTTTGTATTCTTGTATGTTGGCATCACTTGTTTTTTTTTATTGGTATATTTTATCTGCTTTGGCCATTGTCTTTTTTGAGTCGGTCTAGTGTAGACGTGTATAAGAAGAGGATTAAAATAAAGGATCACGTTATGATTTGCATACCGTATATTAATTTAGAACAGGTTCTAGGCCCAGAGTGGGTCTAACATATTTATTTCAGTGACAGTTTTTTTTCTCGTCATGGCAGACAGTGGCAATAAGAAACAGTGTAAAATGGATGACTTGTCAGTGAATACTTTCATCCTCCCCGCAGTTGAGAAACTTGAAGGTATGGTTAATTGCAATAATGGGAAGTTTTTGATTTAGCTGTATTTAGTGCATGAGGATTTGTGGGATTATATTGAACCTGTTGCGACCATGGAAATAAGTGAAACTAAGGATAGGAAAGCCAGAGCTAATATTTGTCTAATGGTCCAACCATCTTATTTTGCACATATAAGAAATGCAAAAATGACTAGAGAAGCTTGGAACAATTTAAGACGAGCTTATGATGATAAAGGTTTAACACAGAGGCTCGGATTGCTTAGAATTTTATTTGGCCTAAAATTAAACAACTTCAGTTCAATGGAGGCCTATGTTACTAAGGTTATGTGCATAGCCAGCCCAACAATTAGCAGATATAGGCTATCCAATTAAAGATGAATTTCTAACAGCAATACTGTTAAGTGGATTGAATTAACATCATCAAATTGTTATGGCTTTGGAGAGTAGTGGTGTCACTGTTACAAGTGATCTTGTAAAAACAAAGTTACTACGGGAAGACCTAAAACAAGGATCAGAAAATTTGACAGATGCAGCTCTTCTTTCTAATCAGAGAGTACCATCTATCACTAACAGGAAGCACAAATATTTGCTGTTCAGATGTTTTGAGTGCTATGAAGTAGGACACAAAGTATATGACTGTCCAGAGGCAAAGATACATGTGGATCGTGCACAAAAGCATCTTGACGGCCAGAAGAATACTATTTTTGATAAAATTCTACAACTGATAAAAATTGGTGCTTGTTAACTGCACTGGGTGCAAAGTATGATAGTGATCTATGGTACATAGATTCAGGGGCTACTGTTCATAAGACTATGCTCAAAGACTGGCTACTCAATTTGTGTGACAAATAATACCAAATTAGATCGCAGGCTTTCGCGGCCGTTGTCTGCATTTTCTTGGCTCACACCCACAAGCCAAGAAAATGCAATACCAAATTAATGATACACAGTAATAGTCTTAATGGTTAACCTAGGACAGAGTGGAGTGAGACGAATTTCAAATGTTAGATATGTACCAGGGTTGTTCACAAATCTTTTATCAGTTAGTAAAATAGTTTAAAAGTGTCCTATTACATTTTCAGCTCAGGGATGTCAGGCATTTTTGGAAGATGATTGCAACATTAAAGGCAGAGTTAAGGCCACAGCTGCTAATGTCGATGGAATTTACGGACTGGATATGGAGTCTGTGTTAATTAATAAAGTGTGTGATGAATACTGTTGCAATGGGCAGTAATAAGTCTGCAGTTGACTCACCAGAAAATGTAGCAAACATAACATCTCACCAGTTATGGCACAAAGGACTTGGCCATATGAACAGGATCTGCATGAAGTTGCTAAAGCATGGAATGGCAAGTGGCATAAATTTTCGGGATCATGAAGAACATATTCCATTTGTTCCATGCATTGAAGGAAAACAGTCTAGGACATCATTTGCCAATAATATTTCTTCAAGGGTAACTAAGAAGCTTGAACTGGTATATTCCGAGTTGTGTGGCCCTATGAATGAAGTTTCTTATGGATGAGCGAAGTACTTGCTTACTTTATTGATGATTTAACCAGAATGACTTTTGGCTATTACAGTAATCTCCCGAGTTACGAAAGGGTTACGTTTGGGAGCCCGTTTTGTAACTAAATTTTTTGTAAGTTGAATTGTAGTTTCGTTACTTACGGAAATCTGCAAGAAACTTATATATTTAAATGTGTGATGTTTATAAATGAAGAATGTACTGTACTGTATTTGTAAAACCAAAAGGAAATATTTAAGCACGAAAGAATAAATTAACAGAGTACGCACATGTTTAGATACTATTTGTAAGTGTGTGGTGCGCGTGGCACAATAGTCCATCGGCATTGTGACGGGAGAGTTGGCAATGCTGCGTCCATCGGCATGCCGACAGGAGATGTGGCAACGTTTGGTTGAACCCACACGCACAGCGACTAGTGCACACGTAGCCAGATGCCTATTGCAGTCGTGGCGCACACGGAAATATCTTCTCACTCACATTTGTTGCTGCATTAGCTCCGCAGAAGTGTAAGTAAACAACTGTGCATAGATTGCAAGTGGCGTAGGTGGTGGACATGTGGAGCGTTTTATATTAGGAAATACAAAATGAGGTGCATGTAGTAACAGATATTTACTAGTTAACTATCCACATGCACAAACCTACACATAGCCGTATGTTTCAACTCTTTGGCGCGCCATGGAAAGCATTAACTTATAAATAAAAAATGATATATAAAAATTACATACAATGAATAAACTATGATACACAAAAATGCTACATAAGATACCTTACATTGAAATGTAGCACTAAACGATTAGGTTCACTTTTACATAATTTTGTGTCCTGAGTTCATGGCAGGCAGGGCTAGTGTTTACTGTATCTCCGTGTTTTGTTTGGGGGGGGGGGGCATGCATAAACACAGCGGAGTTCTGACCTCTCTCTCTCCCTCCCTCTCCTTTCCTAGTTTTAGCAGGGGGAGGGCACTAAGGAGAATATGAAATGTCATCACTTAAGGGCGTTGAACCCGTAAAATTTCATTGTTCTATATTTGTGCCAAACACCGTTCAACTTTTGCACATCAGATAACACGTCATTTCCCCAAATAAAAAAAAATAGGCCCCATAGTTTTTGCAAAATCACTCATCAAAGTCACGAAATGCCCATTACGCTGCAGCCAAAATAAAAAAAAGTAATTAACTAATGAATTCAAAACTACGGGAACTGAATGTCAGTGTATCAAAGCATTTCATGGCATGTTTGACAAAAGTTAGTTTTGAATATTTCAGTAGTAGCCGAAAGTCAAAGTTATGCAAAAATTTACTAATTTTCATAAATTTGTCTTTACAAAAGTGTCTTGAAGTAGTTCACATCATTAAGTATCGAGATGAATTATCTTGTTTCTGCAAGTTAATTATTTTTTAATATTTTGGCTACAGTGCAACTGCCATTTTGTGATTTTGATAGGTGCTTATGCTAAAACTATGGGCCAAATTTTTTTTTATTTGGAAAAATTACATGTTATCTGATGTGTAAAAGTTGAACAGTGTTTGGCACAAATATAAAATTTTGAATTGTTACGGGTCCAACATCCTTAAAGGACAGGGCGGTGGGGAGTCTTGTGTACCAATTTCTTCCAGCCCTGGAAGTTGAAGATCGTGGATTGTCTGGGTGTGGGTCGTTCTGAAAATGTCTCACAAATATGTCAAGTGTTGGTTGTGTTGTCACATGCTTTTTTCTTTGTAGATGGCCTCGTAGCTGGATACATCACAATAAACATGCCGACAGACATTCTCAAAACATTCATTGTGAGAATCCATAGATTCTAATTTTAACACACCGAGTCTACTAATTGAAACACTTTGGCCAGTTCTTTTTTTGTGAATGTTTTTTTTGTCCGTGGTTGGTGACTCAGTTGGCTTATTCTCAACTGAATTGTGTAATTGTTCCAACTCAATGAGATCATCATTAGTAAGTTCCTCACTGTTGCTCTCAAGAAGCTCGTTGATGTCACTTGTGTACATTTCAAGCTCTAATTGCTGTGCCAGCCTGACACACATCTCCGTAGTTTGCTGAAAATCTCCTAGTTTAGTATTCGTCTCAGTTGGCTTTCCATCAGCGAAACCCTTGAAGTCTTTAACCATTTCTGGAGAAACAATTTTTTCCACACGGCATTCAATGCTGAATCCTGTAATTCAGACCAAGATGATGCAATGTTTTTAATTGCATCTAGGATATTGTACCCTTTCCAAAAGTCATGAAGGGTGGTTTATTTATAGCTGTCAATCGCTTTGATTGCCTGTGAAAATGTACTTCGCAGGTAGTACGCTTTCAGTGTCGCAATAGCACCTTTATCCATTGGCTGCAGGAGTGAGGTGATTCGGGGAGGCAAATAAATGGCTTTCATGTCAGGATGAACATTATTTAAATATTCTGGATGGCCAGGTGCATTATCCAAGAGTAGCAGCACTTTAAATGGGATCCCTTTTTATGTCCAGTATTCCTCTTATGTCACGTTTCTTAAATGCCCACGGGTTCTGGGAATGATAAACTGTAAGCAGTTTAAGCTTCAAGTCGCCGGAAGCATTACAACCTATCATAACAGTGATGTAATCTTTTGCAGCTTTAAAACCAGGCATCAATTTCTCTTCCTTTGAAATAAATGTCCGTGCCGCATCCGCTTCCAAAACAGAGCAGTTTCATCCACATTAAATATTTGCTCAGGCAAATATTCCCCCTCCTAGATTATTTCCGCTAGCAGTTCAGGAAAGTAATTTGCCGCATCCACATCTGCACTTGCAGCTTCACCTATTATCTTTATGTTGTGGAGGTTGGCACACTTCTTGAATCGTTCAAACCATCCTGCACTAGCTTTAAATGTACTTTCTGTGTATTTTTGTCAGTTTTCTTCAGCAAATCTTCACATACAATAATCTAGCTTTTTCCAGGACAGTAAGAAAGCTCAATGGTATCCGTTTATGTGTCATGTCCTCGATCCAGTGACATATCATTTTTTCCATCTCTGAAATTGGGCCCACCCTCTTCTTAGTAATAATTGTGCTGTTCAACGTTACAGTACCTTTCGTACTTTCAATGATATGGTCTGCGTCCTTCAGGATGGTACCTACAGTCAAAACAGGGCAACTTGTTTCCCCGCATCATTGTTAAAAGTGTTTTCCTGTATTTGTACATATTTATAATGTTCAGCTTTTCTTGTAATGTAATAACACTTTCCTTTTTTTAACTGTATTTTCAGAGCACTCGTTCTTACATTTTGATTACATAGTTAAACAACACTACCATAACTGTACACCTCACGAGACCACAAGTGATACTGCAGTCTGCCTATGCGCGCTGCATGTTTATAGTCAAGGTCACGCAGTGTGAGACAGATGTGCGCCGCGAGGTCAATAACACGTGACCCGAGAGAGAGATAGATGCGCTGGGATTTTTTTTCTAATTTTTTTCGTAACTGTGGATTTTATTAAATTGCAGGTTTCGTAACTCGGAGGATTATTGTATTTAAAATGAAAAGAAGAAGTGGTAGACAAAATTTCTGCATTCAAGACACTTATGGAAAATCAGATAGGTGAATGATTGAAGTGCATTCAAACAGATAATGGGACTGAGTATGTAAACGGACAGTTCATGAATCTTATGGAGAAGAATTGCATCATACACCAACATACAGTACCTCTTATACACCTAAACTGAACGGTGTTGTGGAAAGAGCCAACAGGACAATTGTAGAAAAAGCCAGTACATTGCTTTTTTGTGCTGTGTTAGGAAAGCGTTATTGGGCAGAGGCAGTAAATACAGCTATATATCTAAAAAATTCGTATTGCATCTAAGACAGTGAAAGGAGTTCTTCCAGAAGAAAAATGGACTGGTAAGGAAGTTGACCTGAGTAAGAAATGCAGGAAGATTATTTTTGTACGATAATGCTCAGAAACCGAAGGTTATCACATGGTTGATCCTGAATGCCCTGGTAAGATAACTAGAGCCAGTGATGTGATATTTTTTTTAGAAAAACAGTTCAACAGTCAGAATAATGAAGAACACTCAGAAGGTGTAACCGGACCCCTGTCTTGAATATCAAATGAAGTAGATGTGGAGGAGAGTGACATAGAATGACATCATGGTGCTGGAATGGAAGAAGGTGCAACAGGAAAGCAGAGTGACGAAAAAATGTTTCAAGGTTTCGAGCAAAATGATTCTATTGTGCAAGAAGGGGCAAGTAGGGAGTTGGCAGAGATAATAGAAGAACCAAGATATCCAGTTTGTGATAGGCGTCCTAAACATCATCTTGATTTTGTGTCTGACAATGTAGTTTGTGAAGAAGATGAACCATCAT
The DNA here is from genome assembly GCA_003012365.1 of Medauroidea extradentata. NCBI lineage: Eukaryota > Metazoa > Arthropoda > Insecta > Phasmatodea > Phasmatidae > Medauroidea > Medauroidea extradentata. Next base: position 7,697 of record PNEQ01021292.1, read on the forward strand.
CTGCCAGTGAGGCACATTCGTGTAGCAATTGCGAGTTGTGGAAGTAAGCAATGATGGAGGAGTATTCTTTAGTTCAAGAAAATAACTCTTGGGTCCTTGTTGATCTACCGAAGAACAGGACAGCAGTATAAAGTAAATGGGTTTTTAAGGTGAAGCATGATGCTGATGGAACTGCAAGTATATTCAAAGCACGACTTGTAGCGAAAGGTTATTCTCAGAGGTATATGATAGATTGTAGTGATACATTTGCTCCTATAATTCGTAACTCGATTATTAGGTTGTTATTTGCAATTACAGTTCAAATGAATCTTGTAATTTATCATCTAGATGTCACAACTGCTTTCATAGTTGGGGAACTTGTTAAGGAAGTGGACATGCAACAGCCAGAAGGTTTTGTTGCTAAAGGTCAAGAAAGTAAAGTATTCCTTTTAAAGAAAGCACTTTATGGCCTAACACAATCATTTAAAGCTTAGTATGATAAGATACACTCTGTACTAATAGCTATGGACTTGATCGTGTTGAGTGTGAACCATGCTTGTATTTTAAAACTAGAGATCATTGTGTTGTAATCATTGCACTGTATGTATATGACACATTGCTATTTTGTAATAATCCCAATGAAACTATCAATGTTAAGCAGCAGCTTATGTCCAAATTGCAAATGAAAGATCTTGGCAGAGCTCAACATGTTTTAGGGATGAGAATCAGATACCGTAACAGTGGTTCCTCTAGGTCATAAAGTCTTTGAGTCAATTTGACTCATTGGTTTGGAAATTATGAGTCAAAAGATACAAGTTACGAGTCATACAATAAAATCTTAATTTAGCATATTAAAAAAATTTTCTCCTTTAAATACAACCTGAAACCCTAGTCAATACAATAAAACAATTATAATTTTTACACGGGTATGTACACTTAACTGCCATAAACAATAGAAAAAAATATACTATACACTTCTACAGAACACAAAAAGGCATTCAAAACAAGTTCAATATTTATACACACATATTTTTAAGAGTTACATTAAAAGGAATAAGCACACACTGTACAGTGTTTTGTATTTGGGCACTACAGACTCACACCAAAGTGTTTTGCTTACTTTTTCAAAATTTTAAACGAATTAAAAAAAATATACCGCAACTGTTTATTATTACGGTTGCATTGTTTGTTTCAGTTTCAAAACATCATAGATAAGCTACGTTTAGTTGAGCGAGACCACTAACTTCTATAAACATGATCGAGACACACACATGATGGCTGATAGTAAAACTACTAGTTCTCGTGTCGTTGCGCTGCAGTGCTGCTTCTCACAATTTCAGCAGAGTCTTCTGGCCAAAGATGTTAGAAGAGGCACCAACTATTAAACTGCGGCAACCATTTTGCAGTCAATATCTCTGGCGCAGAAACGTACTTCGCTTCGTCTCTTTGAGTCTCTGGTGTTGTGAACGCAGTCAGTCAACATCTCTGGCGCAGAAACGTAAACTAAACATCGCAGTGAAATAAATATGCGAGGAAAACTAATTTGCCTTATTTATTAACTGAAAATTAGATGCGACGATTATGTGATGCTGACGATTATGCGGATGAAAATGGTAGACTTCCAGCAAAATGAGAACTTTGACTCCAGGTTTCGATCTTGCGAGTCAACCTAACCTTAAAAGTGATGATTTACGCATAAATTGCGAGTAAGCGGAACCACTGTACTGCAATCTTTATAGATTAAGAAAGTTACATTCAACACATTTTGAAAAGGTTTGAGATGGTTTATTGTAAACTTGTACATACCCCTATGGTAGTAAAAAGGGAGTTAGGAATAGAGACATGTAAGGGCAGTCAGGGTAACCGTCTACCTGATCAGGCATTAATAGCGAGTCTGATGTATCTAGCTGTAACAACCAGACCAGACATAGCGCAAGTTGTTAGTATTATCAGCCAGTTTAATATGTGTTATGGAGCTGGAAGTGGGCCAAAAGACTCCTAAGGTATCTGAAAAGTACAATGAAATTGTCATTAGTTTATCAAAGGAATGACAAGGGACTAATAGTTTATGTTGATGCTGATTGGGGTAATGCTATCGTAGACAGATCAAATACCGGCTAAGTATTCAAATTTGGGGGTCGTTTTGTATCATGCGAAAGTAGGAAACAGAGAACTGTAGCACTATTGAGCACTGAAGCTGAGTATATGGCTCTCACATAGGGTACTAAGGAGGGAATCTATTTTAGAAATGTACTGTACACCTTAACTAAGAAGGATTTTATCCTGCTGATATATAGTGATAGTCAATCTGCTCTTAAATTGGCAGAAAATCATATGTTTATCAACCATACCAAACATATAGATATTAACATATCAGCGACCATGGTGGGCGTATACGCCCACCCAGTGCTTGGTTTACTTGTCTGTGTCGGGCGCATACGTCAGCCAGTGGAAATTTCCATTGTTGCCACTCTACCTGTCTGTGCAGCCCAGGCACCTGCCAATGCCAGCTGTAACGTTACCATGGGGCTGGTTTCAATTTTCTTGTCAATTTTTTTTTGTTAGTTAATTTCCAAATATTGTGTTTTTATTTACATGTGTTGATAGTTCAAAACATATTTGTTACTGTTGAATTTTTAGATCAAACTTGATTTCATCCTCAGAAAACATCCTAAGAACTTATTACAGCGTTATTTTGGCGACTCACGATATGAATATAAAAAATTTTACAACAAAAAATTAATTGAAAAAAATTTTTGAGCCATATTTCACTTGCACTTACGTCCCATCCGACCGCTAGAAACCTTACAAAATTATTAATGACTGCAGTTTTAATTATGGCATATGTATGCATAAAAAGTTACAGCAAAAAAAAAAAAAAAAATTATAAAAATTAAATTTGTCCAAAAATTTCACTTGTACATACAAGCCTTAACGCCTGCTCGAAAGTGGTTTTTCTTACTTAAAAGTAATAATGACTGTAGTTTCAATTTTGCACATATACACAATGTACATAAAAAAGGAGAAAACAAATTTTATAAATTGTTTTCCCAAGCTATTTACTTGCACTCACAGTCAAGCCACCCACTATAAAATAAACTTTATTCCACAATACGCTCACTTGGTTGCATGCAAAATTATTCATGACTGTTTCAGTTTTTTACTATTAAATTTTTGTATTTTACAAAAATGGTACAAGTATGAAATGTATATGTAAATCAGGAAAAAGTAAATACGCTAGTGAAATTTTACTTCAGCTATCTCAAGCAGTTGCATAAGTTGTGCATAAACTTTATCAACTAAAAAAATAGATAACAAGAAACCTCAAGTATTTCTCTTATGCCACTCTATAAAACTCCCTTGTGTTTCTGCTCGCTATACAGTGATTTATTTGTACGAACAACGTTGGCATATGTGATTGTTTGATATTTTAATGTAAGTTACATAAATTAATAGAACAAAATTTATTTACAATCACTGATGATTACTTTACAAGAAACATATCGATGTTACTATTTCTAAAAACCTTCAAAATTTACAAATCTGTCAGTTTGCAACATGAAAATTAAGGGAAACACTGACATTTTTACTTTTTCCAAATAAATTAAAAATTAAAAATAAAATCAACAATAATTTCTTATAGCAAGCCCAGGTATTTTTATAAATCTTAATTTTTTCATGTAAAAGTACATGAAATAACAAAATCAAATTTATTTACAACCACTGAAAATCACTTCAAAAGTAACTTTTCATATCACTATTTTCAAGCACGTTCAAAATACACAACACCAGTTTTTCGACACAAAAAAAAATTTAGGCAAATTTGCTGCGAGTGTTTGCTTGAACAAATTCACATAGCTTTCAGGTGAATTAATTAAAAAATTGTATCAAATTAATTGTTTCTGTGATAGTTGTGAAAACACTCGAAGCAAAATGTTGGTTCATTCTCACAATCCCTGCGATATGTGATAACTTTTTTCACCCTCTTTTTTGTGGTCAGCCCTTCTTGATACTTTGTAAAATATCCCTTACAGTATTTTCTCACTTCGTTGAACAGTCCTTCTCTCTTGTCTAATGTGTGGGACTGGAGTGATCAGCATTTTTCAACAGTAGGGGACAGGGAAGTGGATGGTGCAGGTGTTCTTGTGGCTTCTTTCTTTAACAAGCTTCGCACCATGTCCTCTTTAAAATCTGTGATACTCTTCTTTTTATCTTAAAGACTGTTATAGATAATCTGGGCATTCAGTAGAGCAATTCCAAATACCATTTCAACTGCAACTTTGTGGTACCACTTTACAGTATGACGCAAACTTGTTGAGTACGATGCCATTTGGTCAGATTTATCTGTAGGCGTTTTTCCATGGTTGTATCCCACTACCATTTTAGGTTTCTTCACTTTTTTCTCATTTTTTCATTCAATTTCAACCATTGCAGCAATGTATGTGGTTGATATCATAAGTACATCATGCTTATCTTTCCATTTCAACATAACTATTCCTTTATCATTTTCTCTTGTGAACACCTCTCCTTTTGTGAGTTTCTTTGTGAGAACTGTTTTAGGATTTCCTTTCCTATTAGATTTGAGAGTGCCAAGTAAATGTGTATTTCGATCCAGTAACTTATTAGCCACATCAATGCTAGAATAATAGTTATCCGTCACAATTGTTCTTCCTTCATCAAGCAGTTTTTCCGACAGTTACAGCACAACATTCGTGGGTACTGCACCACCAGGGTTCCTTTCCTTACCACCCTAAGGTTTCAGATTCCAAGTGTAGCATTTACTGGCACATAATTTAAATAACTTGACACCATATTTTGCAGCCTTGTTATGAATGTATTGTTTTATTACCAGACGGCCTATATATTTCACTAATGACTCATCCACATACACTTTTTTGAGGTGGTATCATCATTTGTTGACAAAGTTTTTCTGTGAATTTCGCAAGTTTGTACAGTTTATCTCCTGGGGGGCAATTATCATTGTTCGATAAATGCCAGAAACGTAGCAGTAGTTTTAATCTGTTTATGGACATGCAGGATGGAGCCACATAATTTTTATAAAAAGTGTTGGTGCTCCAGTAGCTGTGAAATAAAGGTTTCAAGTCTAGACCCATATAACCAAAAAGACCTAGAAAGTTTTTCATTTCATTTTCATTTGTTGGAATTCATTTGAATTTAGCATCCTGTCTTAAGGATTCTAGTGTCTGGCTTGCAAACCTGTTAGTTTCTTCCACCATCAAACTAACAATTTCACCATCTATAAATTTCTCAAAAACTTCACAAGGGCCTGCTTCAACCAACATTTCTTTGAACTCTTGAGATACACCATAGGAAATAATGAAATCAAAATTCTTTTGGCAACCTTGAGGATTTTTCTAATTCACGTCATAAATCTCACCTGTTTCCTCTGAACTCTGTTCTTCAACAATGGGAACCTCTTCTACACTTTACATTATTACTGAATAATGACTTATATTGATAACGTATCAGCTATACTGCAGTTTACAAACTGTTTAAAGGCAAATAATTGCAAAAATCAATTTGGTCCAGCGAGAGTGCATCTAAAAATAGCTTCGTCATTAAAGTGTTAAGCATCGCTTTGTATGAGATGCTATTGATGCCAAAATGGTTTCGGTCAGATACATACCGACTGAAAACATGATTGCTGATATCCTCACAAAATGTTTAAGTTGCCCTAAGCACAAATGGTATCTGAAAGATTTGTGTCTTGTTGATCAAGAATAATTTGCCTAGATTAAGGGGAGGTGTTGGAAACTGTAATCTAGAGCAATTGATTTCTGTAATGTTTGTGTAGTCTTGCATGTTGGCATCACTTGTTTGTTTTTATTGGTAAATTGCAGGCCTCAAAGTTGGTCACTATTTTCACTTCTAGTCACTATATTTGACCAAAGTTACTTTTAGTCACTTTTTCTGAAAATTTTTACTTTTTTCACTTTTTGTAGTGCCCAACATTGGCTTGAATTTTTTTAACAACGAAATTGCCAAATAAAAATTTTATTGAGTTAACATATGGAGGTAAATGCAATTTTCAGTTTGGTTTGTATTTATTTGTACCAAATTTAAATTTGACGATGACTTTCGTCTTGAACTTGAAAAGCTTGGCAACATTATAAGCTTATCTATGTGTGTGTCTGGAACTATAGTTACCATCATGGTCACAGCCTTAGGGCACGGTAGTTACCACAAAAATTCCCGTCTCTTTTTGAAATACGAAATTTATAAATGTAGGACTATGCAAAATTATGAAAATTTAAAAATTTTTGTGTTTTTTGTAGTAAGACGTGTCTTTGATTCGAAATATCTATTGTACTTGAATTTACAAAATCAATCTGCGACCGTGAAGAGAGTTTTGAGGCTATCTAAGTAGACAGGAAAATAGTCGTTGTTTAGGTTATGTATTGCAACGTGTTTACTTATCCTGGTTGCATGATAAATGTTACCTGTTTAATATTTTTTGGTGATACGTAGAGATAAAATTAATACTGTGTTTATATTTTAATAAGGTAAAAAGAATTTAAGAACTATGAATTTTACATATGTAATGACATTACATTAATTTGGCAAGAATTTGTCTCTCGAGGAAAATGGTATTCAATTTTGTTCACGGATCGCGAAAAATGCAATAAACGATTGACATAATCCAGAATAAATTTTACCGGTGGCAAAAACATTGAAAACAACGGGAATAAAATTGTTGCATCTTAAATCGGAAATATACAGGCGGAACACACATGTATAGGTTATTCAAAGTTATAAGTTCTTAATCGCTTGTATTTGCACCTTGAAATTATTAATACAGATGCTACTTGGTAAAATATGTAGCAAATAAATTTACCAGACTGTTTGGTATAATTGAAAGCTTTGGAGGGTCGATATAACCTAATTAACTGCAGAATTTTTTGTATTTGATGTATTTAATGCTTTTTATGACTGTACAACACACAGACTAAATGTTGGTAACATCCTTGTAGATGTTTTGCTATTAAATTTAAGTTTAATATTTATAAATAAAATATTTATATTTAAATATTTAACTAAAATAAGGTACTTTGCACATATTCAGTACTGTGTGCATGCCTGGTACAGATGACGGTAACAGTGTTGCAGCATTGCCATGATTGCACATGTCCATACATCGTAATGGGAAAACTGTTGTTTTCCGGACCTATATGTTTGTTAGCATTGTTTGCTAGTTTCATCATCCTCGACACACCCCTTTCGTTTGTACCAATAGTTACCAAACATCCTGTATAACTAGCGTAGAATACAGAGATAACAAGTATTCAGCGTTTTTTTAATATAAATAAGTACTAATAGTGTCATTGAATATTTTTATGTAAAGTCACGTTTTGGTCACTTTTTTCTTTTACAGTCACTTTGTAGTCACTTTTCCAAGTCAGAGAGTCACTATATTCACTATTTTGGAGGTATTAGACCACTTTGAGGCCTGTAAATTGTCTCTGCTTCGGCCATAGTCTTTTTTGAGTCTGTCTAGTATAGACATGTATAAGATGAGAATTGAAATAAAGGATCACGTTATGATTTTTATGCCTTATATTAATTCTAACAGGAACCATTTTTTTCTGGGCAAGTTTCTTTAAATTTGTAATATAATTTCTTGAAATTTCATATTACTAATCATTTTGGAACTTTTAATTTTATGCAATCTATATTTACTGTCAGTCTTTCAAACCTGGCATGACTCTGCTGTTTTCATCATCATTGTTTTCAGTCAACATATATTTAGGTTTTTCAACTTTGGGCAAAATGCCATAATTCTCTGTTAAAAATTTAAGTTTTCTTGCTAAGCATTGACTAACATTGAATTCGTAGTGAATTTTTCAGTAGCACAATGATTTTGGACCTAGACTTAGAATTGGAATTTTATCTTGAGCTAATTTTGCTAATTTAATTTTTACTCTTAAGCTCTTCAATTAAATTCTTGTTTTTAAAAGTAAGGTCAGTGATATCTGCAATGTTTTCCTTGATCATCAGCAGTATCACATTGAAAAGTCTGCAATAGTTTTTTTGAAACTGCTGTTAATATTTTGTTTACTTAATTTTTTAAAGCAACTGGTGATTTTTCACTGCAAAGTTTTTGAATTTTTAGTCTGGAAACACCAAGAGCAGAATATACTTCATTTTCTGATTCCACTACCTCACATTGAGGTTCAAACATTTCTACTAATGCATCAGATGTGGGCCAATTGTTATTAAAAACACAAACACCAGGAACAAGGGATGGGTTGTTTGCCTCCATATCTAGTGTCATCTGCCAAAGTTACTTTATAGGTTTACTGTGTATGTTAAATGATTCTGAACACACTTTGCTATAAATGTGTTGAAACTTTTCCAGAACTTAGGTCTTCAGAGCTTCAGGTCTTAGTTTTAACAAATTTTGTTCGTCACTTTTAAATTCATTTAAGTGTATTAATTTAGATTCTCTTGAGTATGACAGTTTGTTACAGTGTTCTTGTATGATAAGTCCTCCTGAACACCCTATGTCCTCTACTTTTTTAATTTGTATCACAAGTAAAACATTTGCACAAATTATAGTATTCCTATATGTTTTTTGAAAGAATTAGTTAAAAATTACAAACTCTGTTGGATGAAGAACTATAGCCAAGAGCACAACCCTTAAAACTATATGTTGAAGACTGAGTGACTGCTATATACCTGGCAGACAAAAAACAAGTCTCAACTCAAATGAGTAATGGAACTACCCTATTTTTAACATTTAAAAATTTTTTTTCTCAAAATGACATAAATAATTCAACAATTTTTTACTTCAATTTATAAATTTTTTCGAGATTTTTATCATCAGTCCCACATAAAAATATTTGACAAAAAAAAAAAAAAAAAAAGGAAATTAAAAATTTTTCCATTGTACAGGATTTTTTTACAATGGACTGAAAAAAAACATTGTTATTTTCCCAAGAATTACATCTTATACTAGGCTTTAACTAGAAAAAGTATAAACATTTACTATGTTTTCCTTTAAAATATTAAAAAAATTAGATTATTGGAAAAAACTCTACTTTGTTTGCGTAATTATAGAGGTTATGCAACCCACAAATCACTATGATAATAGCAATATATACTTAAAAGCCTTGTATTTTTATCTTTAAATAATGTTTGGAAATAAAATACGACTGACTTCAAAAAAACCTTTTCTGAAAAAAAAAAAAAAAAGCCCTAAAAAGTAGAAAATAGTTACGTTATTCTGAGACCACTTTTATTCAAGGTGCTCCCCTCCCAATCCTGCAGTATGTACCCACCGCTGCGCCCCGTGCTGTTCAACGCAGCGCCTGCTGTCTTCGTATCGATTAAGAAATGCTTAGTTGCAGTCAATGTTAAATTTTATTAACTTAGTTGTATACCTATGCTACTTCGTTACACGTTTGTTAACCTTGGCTGGCAAAAACTAAAAAATTAACAATAATTGTATATTACTGTCCTAATAAATTGATAGTATTCTAACTAGTCAAAAAATAATATATTATTTTATTTTTAGTGCATTTTTTAAGTTGTGTTATTTTTTGTTGAAAACTTTTTTTTACAGAGTTCCAGTGCCTACCTTCCACATTCGTGTTATTTGTCGTTAAGGAGTTCCGTTGTACCTTCGCAGTAGTACTGGATTGTCATAAACATACCAATGTATCATTCACTATATATATTTCCTATTCAGTTTTGAGGAGTTGACTGATGTATCTTCGAAATCCAAGGTCCAATGCCAATGAAATTAATTTGGGACCCCCTTGAAAATATCCACTTTCCAACAAAGAAGAATTTTCCAAATCATTTTATAAATGACTTAATTCTGAGATAACAAACATAAAAAAGTACAACCAAATTGATAACCTCCTCCATTTTTTGAAGTCTGTTAAAAATGAGGCAAAGATGGGCTTTCTGTGTTTGTTCGGTAATTAATGGTAGACAATTTACAAAAAGAACTAAAAAGGCAAATTTTAGTGCACCATTGTATCTAGTAATGCATATATTTAAAAAAATACTGTCATAAAATATGTAAAAAAAATGTTTTTATGCTTTAGAATAGTATATTCCAAAAAAACCTACAAAATTTTATGAAATTAAAAATTTACCTTGGGCTTCTGGGTAGGCCAGTATAAAACTCTTTTCAATGAGGATGGTATGGATTTATCTTCAGAAACAGTGCGTTCACTTTGAGGAACCAGGATCTTTGCCCACTATAACATTTACAGGAATAGCTGAGGAATCAGAAGTGTTATTGTCAGTGGCTGTGGTAAGAATGGCTGAGGAATTAGAAATATTACTATCAGAGACTGTAACAAGAGTGGCTGAGGAAACAGAATCATTATATTTCAGAGACTGTGGCAAGAATGTCTGAGGAATCATAAACATTATTATCAGAGACTGTTGCAAGAAATGGCTGATGAAACAGATACATTTTCCTCTATGACTGTGGCAGGAACATCATTTATTGGAGAAAATACTTCGATTCGTGTTCATACTGGAATTTGTGGGTAACATGATGTGTCAGGTTGTGCAGAGGATCTGATATCAACATTTCTTGAATGTTTGATATGTCTCCAATTGTACTGGTGGGTGGAACTTCCCCCAAACTTTACCAACCAACCCAGGAGGTCCAGGAAGAGTAAACCAATAGGGTAAACCGATCAAGACAGCTCCTAGGCCAGCCAAGCAAAGAAAGGGGAAAACAGTGCTAACGTGGACACAAGTTGTTGATCGGTGCTCCTTATTATAGATCAGAGAAAGGGCCGAGCCTCCTTTCCCCAACACTTCACATTAAAGATAATTAATTTAATATACCATACAAAAAAATTAATTTAATTTTAAATTTGGAGCATGAGAGCCTCTGTATATTAAACTTTATGAAATGAGTTAGGTCTAGTAAATAAAATTGTAATAATTCAGAAAATTTTTTTTTTAATACCTTGATCAGTAGGTTTGATAACAATAAATTCTTTGCACAATGAGTATTTGGTGTATGTAAATTAACCAATACGGTACATTAACAAATCAAGAAAAGCACGTATGGCTTAATAATATCATAATTAAGTTAAACAAGGGGATCCCCAACACAAAAATTAATTAATTAACTTACATTTTAATATTACCTATTTTAAAAAAATTTTAAATTTTCGTTGTTCAATTAATTTTGCAGAGGTTGTGATCGAATAATAAATAAAGTCTCAAATAGAATAATTAGAGCTGTGTGCACATCAAGTAGTTAGGACGAGAGAAGGAAAATAAATATATTGGCTGGACTTTCCTGGCTGTCCTTCATGGGGACACTCTTGCCACTGCCGAAAGATGTTACATCTTCATCTCGCCCATGGC
>PNEQ01021292.1:19139-93858 GCA_003012365.1 Medauroidea extradentata
GCCATGATGTGTAAGAGACAACAAGGTCGAGACAAAGGAATGCCTAGAGGTTATAGGCCGGCATAGAGTCGTAGCTACTTGATGTTACCAAAATAGTATTTCGATAGTATCGAACAATATTTCCTTAACAAAATATTTTAAAACACACACGTGTTTTAATATTCAAAACATGGTATTTTAATTTAAATTTTACCAATAAGAAAATTTGTTTTAATTTACTTGAAAACAAAACATGATCAGATCATGATTAGAGTTGGTCAGAAGTATTACACAAGAACTGTTTCATAAGTATACCACACTGCCTTAACTGCACATAAATAATTACCTGAAATTTTCTTTATAAAATAATAAGCAGTTTACTATTATTACAAGTTTACCGAAGATTAAAGAAATAACCAGGGCTGGGGTGGATTAACTTTGCCAAAATAAAAATATATTATCTAGTTACCACTACGAATAGACAAACTAGACAAAACAAATAGAAACAAACAAACGAGCATGTGCCAACAAACGGCACACAATACTGAAACATTGTTGTGTCTTCAACATCACCAAGCTAAACATCTCCAGATTCTTTGAATCGCTTCACTTTAATTTTCCCAAGAAATTACTCTTTAAGTGAGCACAGATTTTGGAATGGCTCATGGCAGTGATATCAAATGCTTTTGATGCAGGTGAAGAAAGGGTTGAAGTTGTGTGCTACTAATACTATTAGGTGATCTGACGATAAACTTGCCCAAATCAACTGCTGAAGTGTCCCGCGGAAAAAGGCCACATTTCCTAAATGACTGCTGCAAGATTTCATGAGTGACTGTTTTCTCAATTACCATTTTGAGGAGTTTGGAAAAGTCTTTTCCTTAGCATTGGGTCTTCCTTGTCAGCTACTATCTAAAGTCGGAATTCGTGCATTACAGTTTTCTATCCATTTTTGAGAGGCTTGAAAATACCTACATCCATAAGATGTATGATATAAGTAGAATTTGACAATAATGCCACCAGCACAATGTCATTCTCCTTGCAAAATTGGCTGCTGTGTAGTGTGAGGTGCGAAGAACGGCCATTCGTGAAAAGTATTACTGGAAGAGTTATTTCATTCTTCAGCAACCATATATATAAAATTGTTAAATTACTTAAGCATAAAAATGGCAAAATACAAAATTACAGTGATGCATTATTTTCTGATTTTCTAAATGTTTCACATAAATTCATAAAATAAATGTTTCATATTACATACTTTGCACAATTATTTTCTTTGCTTCTATTGACTAATAAATAAAGTAATTCAATTTACATACATTTACCTGTACTAAAATCCAAAGGTGAACTAAACCACAAAGAAGTTTACAGTCTCTGCTAAAGTTAAAGCTTCGTTTCAGTTGGAAAATACGTTGACACAGACTTTTGCATTTATTCAATGTTGCACATGAAAGGTAAGCTTATCTTATAAACTTTTTTTTTGCTTTTAGAAAGTTGTTGGTGTTCCTTGCCTCAGGAACTAGCGGCGGCCTTTCGCTTTATAAATAGGCCACAAACTCACATAATGTCATTCATTTTGTGTATAATTTGTTAATGTAAGGTATGTTGTTTCTCTCCACCAGCTATATTGTACTTTGTTCTAGGTTGATTGTATAAAGACTGTTACAGTAATTATAATGTCCGACGAAAAAACTATCTTTAATCAGCTGTGGCTGAATCCAGATTTGTTTCCAGAATTTTCGTCGTGGGTGCGTCCTGTAGACGGCCATAAATTTCAAGCTTTTTGTAGTGTGTGTAAAAGACTTTGAACTTGAGTAATATGGGTAAACAAGCACTAGTTTCTCATGGGAAAGGACCAGCCCATTTGAAAACTGTGGCCGGTGCAAAAAAGTCAGATTTCTCTGTCTACTTTTTTCATAAGGAAGCAAGATAATGTAGCAAATGCTTCTGGATCACCAACAATTTCAGACATTGAACAAAGTTATGATTCTTCTTCTAAAAGTGTTTCCATGTCACAGTCCACTCTGCTTCAAATGAACACTGTCAACAAAAGTGAAGAAAGAGAGTGCAGTTATTAAGAAAAATCTCAGCAGTTTTTTTTGAAAGAAGATGTGTTGATAGCAGAGATTATTTGGAGTCTATAGGTTGTGTGCATGAAAATGTCTTTTAATTCTTGCAGTAATGTTAGTACCATTTTTAGAATGATGTTCCCTGACTGTGCAGTTGCTAATGCATTTACTTTAGGAGGAGACAAAGTTGCATATGTTCTTGTCCATGGGCTAGCTCCGTACTTCCAGTAGAACATGCTAGATCACCTTAAGTTATGTGACAATTTTGTACTATGTTTTGATGAAGCATTGAACAAAGTAATTCAGTGTGAACAAATTGACATAATTATCAGGTTTTGGGATCATGAAAAGCAAGTGGTTACTACTAGGTACTTGAACAGTGTATTTTTTGACAGAAGCACAGCTGAACATTTACTTAAGAATTTTTTAGATGGAATTGCCCCTCTATCACCATCTAAAATAATACAAGTGACTATGGATGGCCTTAACGAGAATTTGAAATTTTTTAGGTACCTCCAAGAACACATAAGATCAACTACAAACAATGAAACTTTCACATTACTAAATTTGGGAACATGTAGTTTGCATGTGGTTCATAATGCTTTACAAACTGGCATAGAATCTGTTGGATGGGACATAGGTACCTTGTTGCTTCACTTGTATTTTTTTTTCCATGATTTTCCAGCTCGACGAGCATTGTTTACAGAGAAAACAGACTGCACTGAAGTTTTGTAATGTGCGTTGGCTAGACTATTTCAAGTGTCTTAGAAGAGTATTAGGGTGTGGGATCATGTTAGAAAATTTATTAATGAAGCCAAGCTTCCAAAGACAAAAGTTGTGAAAACTCTGGAAGAAGCAGCTCGTGATCCATTTTTTAAGTCTATAATGGCTTTCTGCAAAATAGTTGCAGATGAGTGTGAACCCTTCCTTAAGAAATTTCAAACATCAAAACCCATGAGCCCATTTATTTTTGAAGCAGTGGAAAAACTTTTAAGACAAATTATGATCCGTTGTGTAAAGTCAGATGTGATGATGTGTACTAGCACAAGACTACTTTCAATTGATAGAAAAAAAAAATCAGAAAATTTGGTTGTAAGCAGTAAAGTTGATGTTGGATTTATAGCAAAACATTTTCTTGCAGAGTTGTCAACTTCTGTAACAAAAATAGAAAAACTAGAGTTTATGAATGAATGTCGTGGTATGTTAACAGCAATGATTGGCAAACTTCAAGAAAGATGTCCTATGAAATTCAAAGCTGTTAGAGGTTTGTCTTCTTTAGACCCTTCCTTTATTCAGCACTCTCCTTCCCTTGGTCAGAAAATATTTTCTTTTCTTTTAGCAGAGCTACTTGCTTCAAACAAAATAAATGAAGATCTTGCAGAAAATGCTAAAAAAGATTATTGTAACTTATGTGATGTAAAGAAAACTGTGCTTAAGGAAATTGTTCATGTTTACTGTCAAACTAATGAAGAGGCAAGACTTCATAGCATTTATGTTAACTTCATGAGATGAAGTGAAGAGTACAGGCACCTGTGGGAAGTAATTAAAATTTGTCTTGTGCTCTCTCATGGTAATGCAACTGTGGAAGGTGGTTTTTCCATTAATAAGTCACTATTGGTTGAAAACATGCTTGAGAAGACAGTGATTGCACAGTGCTATATTCAAGATGAAGTTTAACCTGCAGGAGGAATTGAAAATGTGAAAATATACAAGAGAATGTTGGATTACGTGAAAGGTGCTTGAAAACGCTATCAAGATTATTTGGGACTAAAAAAAAACAGAAGAAAAGTGACGAAATGACAAAAAAGGAGAAAAGAGATTATTGGATCTGCAAGTAAAAGAGTTTGTAGAAGAAAGAACGAAACTCATGAGGGAAACAGAAGAGAAAAAGGAAGCAATGGAAAGAGAATTTAAAGAACTTGAACAGAAAAGAGCCTTGCTTAAAAATTTTTTTAGTAGTAATTTTGTACTAAGACATAATTGTTTACTTTCTGTAAAACGTGTTTTTAAACTAAGCATGTTTGTTTTGATGTGGGAAATTTATTTATGTATTTTTTTAATCTGTGTTTTTCAAAGATTGTGTATTTATTGAACTACAGTATTCAGAAAGTTTTTTGTATTCATGTCAAATTGAAATATTAAATTTTAATTTTGAGCAACAGTTAAAATCAGAAAGCAGGCATATTTCTACTGAATTCCGAATGATTATAAATAAAATAATAAGCGTATCCACCGTCATGGTAAATGTAAAATATGTGTAGTTTTAGAGGTATGAGTAAATATGCTTGCAACTATTACTAGAACAGAAATAACATTCATATGAAATTAGAGTGAAAATTTCATGTAGAGTTTGTGCTAGTTAAATAAATTTAGTTCTGTGATGTGTCTGTTTTCTGATTTTCATGATAAAGGTGAGGCAAGTTTGGCTGAAGGAATGAGAAGGCCAATATAAATGTAGAATAGTTGAATCTTTGTTTTTTTATAAAATTGAACAGAATTTTTTTTTATATGTTGGTCAGGGAAGATTTTAAGGAATGGTCAGAGAAAGTCAGGGAAACAGATTTGACTCAAGTTGTAGAAACCCTGTTAATTAAACAATAATTTTTATGTTTCAGACGATCAGTAATACCGTAGGTAGTAAACATACAGCGTCATAATTTAATGTTTCTGTACAAGTATATCGTTCTGAGATGTTTATATTGTAGGAGCTTTGAAATAAGCACGTAATTGCATATCTAGTTCAGCCGTTTACCATTTCTCGTCTTATCACCTTCTTCTATGATACACATTTTAAAACATTTCTATTCTGAAATTTTCAGACCATGTACCTGTGCTCTGAGTGTAATTAGATTCACTGTTAATTTCTTCATGAGCGTAATCTGTATGTTATCTACCTTTGTTCCAAAGGCTTAGATGACAACCAGTTACAGCGATGTTTACAAACTAGCGTTCTTCACAAAACGTATTAATTAAATTCTTCAAGTATAAAAGTTTTTAACTTGGGTACATCTGTGTGACGGCCTTCTTGCTTTGTCCGGCAGAGTTTATTTTTAACTTTAGGTATAGGTTTCATCTTAGGAGGCTGACAGTATTGCGACATGGATATTCCTGTCATGACTAATGTCTTTACAAAATGTGATGTTGCTGATGCCACACTAAAATAATTTGAAAAGTATAAATAATAAACTTTTAAGGAATGTCTAAAAAAAGGGAAATTCGTACCTAGAGTTGCCATATTTTTTAATGTACATGCATGGTTCAATGCATGTTAAAGTTGAATTATAGTCAAAAATTTTTATTACACATATGTATAATAAATAAATGTTGATCAGTACATGTAAGCACAAAGCCACACCTAAACAAGTGTTTTTAAAAGGCCTAAACAACATATGTGAATTCTAACTCCAACTTCAAAATAAATAAGATCGAGTGATATTCTGTCGTAAAGTTGAAGCAAAGAAAACATAAGGAGCGCCATGTCAACTTCAATGCTAATTGGCTTTTAAAGCCAATGGTAGCCAATTCGATGTCGCAAAATTATTCTGGCGAAATTGTTTTTACTATGAAGCCTTGTTTCTAAAAACAAAATCCTGTATGGTTTTTGTTAAATTCAGAATTAATATTTGCATTAATTTTGGTAAACTAGATAATTAGCCAAAACCTACAGTTTATTTGATAGGAAAAAAGTGTAATATGTAGCAGCTTTAAATAATAGTTTCCACATATCCTGAAATATATGTAAATATTTCCGAGCACAACTACTGTAACTCACAAATATTTTGCACTTATGAAGTGTATGAAGATATGCGCAAAATGTTTTCCGTCCTGCCAGTGTCAACCTGGCCCCGGACAGTAAGATAGGTGTTTCTCCTCGTCCTCCTTTCCTGATAACTACACTAGGGACCTCAGACGCCAACTTAACTTCCAACCGTAGTTGTTGTTCTTTGTTAATTTTGATTGCTGTTATAGAGTTAGAATTTCGTTTCATGGTTTTAAGAAAGTACGAAAATTTGTTTGTGTTAATTTAATTTTATAATTGGTGAGTTTTTGCCATCTGAGTTTGTATATTTTTAGTAGTTGTTTAGCTTGCCATCTGTAATTAGAGAACATGTTATAGTCTAAAGGTATTTTGTTTACTTCTGGTAGAATTTTTTATTTTTTAGTCAGATTATTAAATTGCAGGAGAACCAGAAGGGCTAAGTGTTTAACTTAAGTTATTTATTACCTTAAATAAATGCTGTCATATACTCATTTACTGTTGTTAAGTAAATTTACGTGTATTTTATGTTTTGGAGGAAATAAACAGGTTACAAATCATAATCTTTAGGGCGAGAAATAGTTGGAGGTAATCACCTTTACTATAGTTAGTGTTTAGGTTATGTATTAAGTTACTCTTATGTGGGAATCCATGTCTACCTTTAAAACAAGCAGATATTTTGCAAATTATACTGTTACATGTTGAGGCTAGGTACATTAAGGATGGAGGTCTTTGATAAAAGAAAAGAAAATATAAAAAGCTAACCTAATTTATTTACAATTATCTACACCAAAATAATCTCTTATGTGTCACTAATGATTAATTACTATCAAATAAAACATCAAACAACACAAAGAACTACTATTTACATATACAATTTCTCTGTTCTTAAAATTTCTATCTCACCATTTACAAATGGTGGACCCACCATCCTAGCACGAACACCAATGAACCTCTTGTAGCCAAGAAACTCCTTCCGTCACGTTTACTGCTGCAATTAAATTAACCTCACTGGATCTCCTAGAAAAATTCTTGCAACCCAGTATTTCTTGCTACTCGCCACTATCACTTCAACTCCCACCAGACACCTGCTGGCCAAAAACTCTCTTGTCTTTGCAGCATCTTTCTTTTATACCCTCACTCTGAAGTCTAGAATTCTCCCAGCAAGTCTTTATCTCAAAGCTCTTAGAAGGAGGTGTTATCTGAGTCGAGCAGCATTCTGCAAAATAAAGCACGCACAGGAATACTCTAGATGATGATATCTGTTGTTACTCGAAGTAGGTGTGGAGGTGGCCTCCGCCACACATCGCAAAAAGGTTATATGAGCAGCACAATGCACGCTGAACTTCTTTACTCCTCCCGCTGCTGTATCAGCTTGCACTGCTCTTCGATTATCGTGTCGCCATAAGAGGTAAGGCGAGCCACACAGAGTAGTCAGAGGTTTCTTAGCTCTGCCGCCACTGTATAATTTTACACCACTCAGCCAGATAGTCGCAGCTGGCAATACTGCCCCCTCCTTAAGTCTTTTCATCCCAAGCAGACACAACATTCTCTGGTCCATCATAGGAAACTAGTCTGTCAATATGCACAACCTTGGGTTGTCTTGTCCGAGAGCCCTTGCGAACGATTCGGAAAACCGCATCATTTATCTTCTTGACAATCTGGTAAGGGCCTTCCCAGCATTTCTGTAGTTTTGGATAGTATCCTTTTCCTCGCTGTGGGTTATTCAGCCACACCAGCTGCCCTTCTTGAAACATCTCTTCAGGTCCCCTCCGATCATACATTTTCATCCGGTCGCTGTTGACTCTTAAATGTTGCCGAGCAAAGTCATGGACTGTGCCCAATTTGCCAAGCAGTTCATCGGAATACACTGTCGGTGAAGCAGGCTGCTGTACTTCCGTTAGTCTCCCAAATAGCAGATCATTTGGAAGGCAAAGCTCTCTTCGTAACAGCATCTTTAAAGGTGTTACCCTTGTGGCTTCATGGGCAGCAGATCAGTATACGAGTAGGAACAGGGGCACCTTGGAGTCCCAATCCTTTTGATTTTCTGCTACAAAAATTGACAGATATTGTTTCAAGGTATCGTTTTAGCCGCTCGACCATCCCATCCGACGGGTTAGTCCATGTCTTTTTCATTCCCAGAATTTTGGTCACCTCCTGGAATAATGAGGCTTTTTAAAGTTGCAGCCCTGGTCGGAGTGAAGTTCAGTTGGTACTCTAAGCCTTGAGAATACATACTCTACTAAAGCATCGGCCACACTGCTAGCCTCTTAATTAAGTATTTGTGTGACTTCAGGCCACTTGGTGAATTAGACTTGCGCCACCAATAGGTACCGATTCTTTCTCTCAGTCATTGGCAAGGGACCTTAATATCTACTGCCATCCACTCAAATGGGGTTCCAACATTGTACTTCTGAAGATTACTACGTCCTTTGTCCTTGGTCCCTTCCTTGCAGTACAGGCATCACGTGTTCTGCACCACCTCTCAACGTCATCCCTGCAATGTAGCTAATAGTATTGCAATCAAACTTTGTTAAAAGTCTTATAAACTCAAAATATCCTCTGGCTGCTGAACTATGAAGTTCTTCAGCACCTCTGCAGCTCTGATTTCTGGGAGTACCAGCTGTAGATGTGTTTGTTTGCCATCTTCACTTTCCCAGTTCCAGTACAGCACACAATTTCTCAGAGATGGAGAATCCCATTGTGCCCAGTATGCTTTGGTTGAAGCACTTTGTTCAGATAACTCAGCCCACTCTGGTAGCTAGTCCTTTTCCTCCCATTCTAGTATTGGCCTAAGTGCAGGGTCCATTCTCTGGTCTTCGTCAATCTTTTCATCACTTCATGGAGAAGGTCCATTGTCAGTTGTGAACCCTTGGATTCTTGTTCTCCGAGCAGTTGGTGTCTTGCCAGTCTTCCCCTCTTCGCACTCACAATGAAAGCACATTGGCTCGCAGGACCTCTCGGACAGTGCATCAGCATTGTTTTCTACCAGGTCTGTGCTGTATTTCAAAATCATACTCTTGGAGGTCCTGCATCCACCTAGCTATCTGTCCTCGGTTTTTGAAGCTCATTAACCAATGTAATGATGCATGGTCTGTTTAAAGAATAAAATGCCTTCCGTATAAGTAATGGTAGAAGTGTGAAATAGCCTTGACCATTGCCAGAAGCTCTCTGCGAGTTACACAGTAAATTCTTTCTGACTTATGTAACACTTCGCTGAAATTCTCTAATGGCCTCTCTTTCCCATCCTGGATCTGCGACAACACAGCACCGATATCCACATCACTCACATCAGTGTCTAAAATGAACTCGCCATCACTGCTATAATAGTCTAGGACCGAAGGTGAAATAAAAATTTCCTTTAATTTTCTAAACGAGGATTCACATTTGGGAGTCTAGAGAATTTTCTTTTAGTCTCAGTTAACTCATGTAATGGCTTTGTTATGGTGGTAAACCCAAGAACAAAATGCCGATAACAAGCACATGACCCCAGAAAAATTCTTACTTGAGTCTGATCAGTTGGCTGTGGCCAGTCTCTGATTGCCGTCGTCTTCTCTTGATCTGTTTCTATCCCTTCAGCCGACATTACATGTCCCAGGAATTTAATTTTTTTTTTGGAACAGGTTACACTTTATGGGAACTAGCTTCAAATTAGCTGCTGTTACTTTCTGAAGCACTGAATCAAGACGTGCCAGGTGTTCTTCGAATGTCTTCCCTGTGAGTACAATGTCATCTAAATAAGCCTGACAAATATCTAAAGGTATTCATAAGTCGTTCAAATGTAGCTGGAGCATTACATAGTCTAAAAGGCATCACCTTGTATTGCTAAGTTCCTTTTCCTTGTAGAGAAAATGTTGTTTTCTCTTAATTCTCTGGGGCCACTTCACATTTTCAGTAGCCGCTTTTCATGTCCAAGGTTGAGAACCATTGGGATCCAACCAGGATATGCAAAGTGTCATCTATCCGAAGAAGTGGGTACGAGTCTTTCCTGGTCACATCATTTAACCGACGGTAACCCACACAAAATTTTGTTGATACATCTTTGTTGTTAACCAATACAACCGGAGATGACCATGGGCTGTTTGATGGTTCTATTACATCTAGATCCTTCATTTCCTTTAGAATACCATCAACCACCTCATGTGAAGTAAGAGGCAGATGTGTAGGGGGCTGCTTGATGGGTCTGGCCTCTCCTGCATGCCACTGATGTCCTACCAAGTTCACGTGAACCACATGAAACAGCATTTTGAGTCTTCCTTAAGAGTTCAGCAACAGCCTTCTCTTGTCTCGAGTCCAGGTTTTCCTTTGTCCTCTCCAGGAGTTCTGTAAGTGATTCTGGCAGAGTATGCTTTATAAATTCCTCCCTTAAAACCTTAGACTCAGTTGTGTTTATCTGTGAAACATGCTCAGACAACCCAATTGTGGCCTATCCCTCAAGACAAACTGCCATGTCAGTCAAGTTTATCATTATAATGGGGAGATTATGTGAGCTTGTTGAAACCAAAGTCCTTGCTATGAGTTCGGTTACTCCCTCTTGTCATAGGCTCAACTAACCCCAAGTGCCTTGTACATTTTCCTACACAGCACCCTGGTATCATAATTTCACTAAATGCTGGCAACACAGTGGTCTGACAACAACTGGGCAGCTGACTGGTGGTGATAGTTCTGGTCGTGATATCGGTACCAATTCTGCTTCACCTACCCTCAAGACCCCCAGTCGAGTGTCAATGAAGCATCCTAGTTTGCGAAGTACATCTAGTCCCAATAAACATGAATCTGTAGACCTCATGTTCTAATTCAAGTTCACCTAATTTTAGTTGCACACTTTTCTTCCCTTTCACTGGTGTTGTCTCACCAGTTACAGTTGTCAACATGCACTCTTTAATACTTCGATTTCGTGATTGCTGGAAGAAAGGTCCAACAATGTCTGGCCTGACGACAGTAATGGTCACCCTTGTATCCGCAACCATCCGACAGGGTACATCATACAGGCTGCCTTCTACCAGCAACGCATCAAGTTCCTGTTTCACCGAATGCACTTACCTCCAGAAAACACCGACCTTCGCCCCTCAAGACTTGTGTTTACAGGTTTCCCGAATTTTGACTTGATGGGTATCACTTAGCTCTCGATCCTGGTTGCGTCACTCATACTGTCGGCACTAGGCTCTCAGGTGTCCAGGTTGCCCACACTTCCAGCACTGTGGCCAATTTTCTGGTCGAGGGCGGTACTCCAACGCACAAAATCATTTGGAAATTACATTGATTGCTGTTTTAATTTCCTTCAGGGTATTTTTGATGCTGTGCCCCTTTTTGTTGCTTGTTACTTTTGCTGCTTGCACTGCACGCTGATTCACTTGCACCTGCCTTGCTGAATCCACTTCTAGTCCTTGGGCTTGAGCATTTTGAATGGTATGAGGTGCTGCCATGTGCACTACTTGTCGCACTTCCAAGTCTGCAATGGCATCAACGAAGAACCCAATGGCAAGCATATCTTGCGCTTCCTCTGGACACCTTTCAAGTGACAGATGGGCTAGTCTCACAGTGTCCTGTCAAAGTTCCTGAAGTGACTTCCCAAGTCGCTGGCTGCGGCTTCGAAGTTAGACATTGCGAACATGTCGTAAATAGTAGTCCCCGAAGTGCAGCTCCGGGGCAGAGACTAAATTAGAATACTCCAGGCAGTGTTGTTCAGGCAGAGATTGGAGTATACTGAGTGCTAGCCTTTCATCACAGCTGCTCGTTAGTAGGTATGTTGCTCTTCTGTCCAACCATTCAGGGCTGCAACAATCTCATGTTGGTGCTGATATTCACGCCATGGAGTTTGGCCGTCATAAGGGGCAGGTTTGACCATCACTCTCTTTCCAACCCTAGCTGTATTCGTGTGTTGTGATACTCCTGCCCCCAATCTGTCACAGAGTACTTTTCGCTGTTCGCCTTGTGTCTCGGCTCTGGATTTGTAGAGCTGCTACCCCGATACACCAATGGCTGACCACCTGCCTGTCACTGTAGAAATTCCTCCCATTCCATCCTCTTTCGGCCGATTGTCTTCCACACTTCCGATTTTCTTTTCAACATTTTCACTAACACTTGTCAATTTTATGGTCCACCAATTCGCTGACATTGTCAATTTTTAGGTGTTCCGTTTGAGAAACACTTTCAATTTTCTTGCCCACATACTCTATTTTGTAAGCACTAGCTCAATGATTTTTTCTATTTTCTTGTCAACATCCTCATTTACACTGTCTGTGTTCTTGTCTACATTCTCATTAACACTAACTATTTTCGTGTCTACATTCTCGTTAACACACTCAACTTTTGTACTGTATTTACACCACTAATTTGGCTAGCTATTTGGCTGCTCAATCTCAATTAGGGCACGCAATCCTTCTAACTTACTTGCCATTTTTCTTGTTAGCATATACATATAACATAAAAATTCCTACCTAAGAAAACTTAACAAGTTTGTTTCAGTATCTAACTATGTATACATTACTAGAAAATTTTTTTAAAAATTTTATTTTATTTTGAGGGAGTGCCTCCGTCCCACTTCTGACACCAGTGGTACAAGTTAGGGCTAGGTAGATTAGGGACGGAGGTCTTTGATAAAAAATAGAAAACAAATAAAGCTAACCTAATTTATTTATAATTATCTACACCAAAATAATCTCTATATGTCACTAATGATTAATGACTATTAAATATAACATGAAACAACACAAATAACTGCTATTTACATAAAGTAATGGAATCTAAATGATATAATCACATTTCTACATACAATTTCTCTGTTCTTAAAATGTCTCTCTCACCATTTACAAATGGTGGTCTTAGCACAAGCACCGATGATCCCCTTGTAGCCCAGAAACTCCTTCATCACGCTACTTGCAGCAATCAACCTCGCCACCGCCCTCGAACACTTCTCGTAACCCTATACTTCTTGCAGTTCGCCATTATCACTTCAGCTCACACCAGACACCTGCCGGCCAAAACCTTTCCTGATCTTTGAAAGAACTGTGTATTTGGCGTGCATGACTGGATTTATTTTGCTTGGATTTCTCCATTGGGAAATAAATCCAGTCAAAACCTTTCCTGTCTCTGCAGCAGCTCTCTTTTATAACCTCACTCTAAAGTCTCGAACTCTCCCGGCAAGTCTTTATCTCAAAACTCATAGAAGGAGATTACATCTTGGTCAAGCACCATCCAGCAAAATAGAGCATGTACCATACAGTTCTTAATTGTGTATAAATTTAAGATTTTATTTAACTTAACTGCCCACCAACGATATTAAACCATTAATGAAGCAAAAACCCGAAAAAAACTCATTTTTATGTGCCTGTTAATAAAAAGGGACGAAAGTTGTACTCTCCAAATAGTTTGTGTATTCACTGCAATTACACAAGTACTTCCATAAATATTTTGAAGCCTAACAAATAAATTACTGCCTTCATTCTGAAAAATAAATGTGAAAGTGCAAATTTTTATAATTGTGAAACAGAAGTTCAGTCCTCAAAGTGATTTCAGAAAAATGTTTGGTCACAACAGGAAGATACCTAAAAAAACAATTTAATATTTACATGATTTGTCTGAATTATTTTCGCACCAAATGCAGCCTCATCAAGTAACAATTCTGCACACAATTTTATCATAAAATTTTTAGCCTTAATATTTGTGTCTTTTTAAATGCCATCGTAAGCATTGAAATAA
This sequence comes from Medauroidea extradentata, assembly GCA_003012365.1. Lineage (NCBI taxonomy): Eukaryota > Metazoa > Arthropoda > Insecta > Phasmatodea > Phasmatidae > Medauroidea > Medauroidea extradentata. The sequence continues at coordinate 32,643 of PNEQ01021292.1, forward strand.
CATTCTTACTGGCTAACATGCTATAGTAACGGTCATATGGTAATTGTGAATTCACTCTAATTTAGAATTAAAGGAAGTTTTTTTTTCAGTAAGCAAATATTTAATACACTACCGAGCAAAGTGTAAAGCGGTATACGACACTTTAGTTACTCATCACACTGGAAAACGCGGACAACCCTAACACAATTAATATAATGAATTATAACATGTTCATAGCTATTCATGTTGAGGAGTTAAGTCGGACATCAGGCACAGAGGACTTCCTTCTCAGGCAGCTCTCGGTGTGATGTCTCAGAAGTCTCCCTGCAGAATGATGATTTCCCCAAAATTGTAGGTGCATATGTACTAACTAGGTCGTGGTACTGTATGACTGGACCGTTCCCCCTCTTCTTTTAATTTTGGCTGTATTTTACCAATCGGGTACTCTCCTCTCTCCCCTCGCCATGCCTTGGCCGCACAATAGAGCAGTCTTGCTGGTCTGTCTTTTACTGACTCTGGAAAGTTGTCGGTCACGAGGCATTGCACTGCGACAAACAGGATGTAACTATCTTGAAATACTTGTCATGTGACAGCTAGTCATGTGGCCATGAAGTCTGTCAAACAACTTGAAATAACTTGTGCCGGATGTATAATTAGCAGCCTGCCTGGATAACTTGTATAGCAAGGCAAACTGCTTTCAGATGCAATGTTCTTAAATGTGTCAGAATACTACAACGTGTTTGCTGCCGCCCGTCATGCATTATAGTAGGTTTTGAATGTTTGCGCTGACTTAAAAAAACGGGGAAAATTTAATAAAACTGGTTACTTAAGTGCTAATTCCAGAAAATGGGTATGGTACCTAGAGAAATAATTTAATATTTTCATAATTCTTCCAAAATCCAACATTTAAAAGTGAATTATTGGGTAATGTGAACTTAGTAATAAAAAAGGTCCTCGTGTAGCGACTGTCTAGGATGCATATTTTTCGTGAAAAATGCATGTCAAGTTTTGGCCTAGTGTGTAGGCAACACTGCGAACACGAATGTCTGGTTTATTCCCCAGCGCCAGTAGATGATGGTGGACATTCACTGTAACTATCACATATCCTAGTTTAAATAGCTCACATAACAGTAACTACCACTTTGTTCCTGGCTGATTTTGTTTATGTTTTGAAAAATAAAAATTATGAATGTGTAAGTGAAAATAATATCTTGTTAGTACAATGCACAAAGTTAGACATTTAAACAGTTTGTGTAATTCTGACACTGCTATAAAGTGTAGGGGAGCCAATATTGCTTGCACTGTCCGATGTTGCTGATACCAATACTGATCCTGCCTTTAGAAGGAAAATTAACATTATTGAGGACAAAGTAAATTAAAAACTTAATTTTCAAAACATTTTGTCGAAGAAAATTGTAATTGTCTTAATTTTTATTTTTTTAGGCTTACTTACTTTTAAGATAAATAAATATCTACCAACCATAAAATAGTCAGTGAAACAAACATATGCAGGCTTGTGATGGATGATATGGTTTACTTTTTGACGTTTTGGTTTCAAATTGACATCGGGAATAGATGAACTGACAGTCACCAAGTCATTTAAATTTGTAAAGTACTCGAGAGTTTGACATTGCTAGGTGCATTTTTCTCTGCCAGAAAGTTGTGTTGAAAATTGTGCAACATGCGTAGAGAGAAGAAAAAATTTGGAACGTTAAGCTCTTGTACTTCAAAAGGAGCAGACTGTATGAATTTATTGGTGACGGAACAGCCCTGCTGTAATATTGTAGTCAAATGTCAGGTTCTAAAATACTCCTAACATTGCAATCTCATACCAGTTATGCAATTTTATGTCATTAGTGATACGTCTACACCATTCCTTACCTTCCTTATCACTCAACCCTAGAGTTGTATTTGTCTGGTTTTTTAAATGTCCTAAATGTCAATTATCACTCAAGCATGTGAAAAGAATGTCACATCACTGTCGCTCAAGCAGTGCACCACTGTGTTATTTTACACACCATAAAAGTTTATTGCAGTAAATATTTTTATTACCTAACATGAACACTCATTAACTATAAAGTGACATTTAAGGCTAAAATTCTACTTTAAACCGATTAATATAAATGGTGTGTTTTAATACTGGAAGAGTTAATGGCAAGTGTTAACTAACAACACATTTTAGCATAAAATATAATGCATATCCGAGAGGAGAATACCACAACCCATCTATATTATTGTAAACTACCATTTCTGCTGACATGGACATGAAAATGCTTTGTGTAACGTCGGATCTTTATTGAACAGTTTAATGAACATAATAAAATACTCAGTGTGTTATACTTGCACACTTACAATTTTTTTTTAAACACAAATTCAGCCTGGAACAAAGTGTGAGCTGTTTAAAATATGGTACATGATATTTACAGTGAATGTCCATCATCGTATGTGCGGCGCTGCAGAATAAACCAGACACTCATGTTCGCAGTGTTACCTACACTCAAGGCTGTGTGTCGCCACAACAAAACTAGATGTGTGTTTTGCACGAAAACTATGCATCCTAGACAGTCGCAACATTAAGAGGATCTTTTTTATTATTACTAAGTTCACATTACCCAATAACTCACTTTTAAATGTTGGATTATCGTAACATTAAAAAAGTTGTCAGCAATTTAAAGGTGGCTACCCTGTTCATTTTCGTAAGGGTTGAGTGTATCAACTGGCGTTGACTGTTGGTTTGTCGGCTGAATTGTCATGAAGTAATGTCTAGAGTTTTGTCAGTTAGGTCGATCTGTGTTAGTTTTGTGAGGAAATCATAGTTTTAAAATTTGATTTTCATAGGCGAATTACTCCCTTAATCTTACGGTTAAGTATAGAGTGTGTAATATATTTCCTGCTTTATTTTTCACTGCTGTAGTTTGTTGGTGTTTTTGTGAATACTATGTATATCCAGTTTGTAGGGATAGCCATTTGAGGATCACAGAATCCAAATTTTGTAACCAAATCTAATTGGCTTCCCCCTGATGAATATTTTACCTGAATTGTTGTTATAATAAGGTACCATATATTCATCAATGCTAAGTGTGAACGTGAATGATACCAAATTTCATAAACTGTTTGTTTAATTCATCATATATTGGTCTAATTTTGGCTAACTAGTCACCTAACTGTATTGTTTGAATTGTCCATTACATGAAAATTACCCTTTACTTCTCTAAACAGATTTCTTGACATAACTATGGAGATAATATAAACTTCAATATCCTCTGCTGTGTTCCAGTAAGTCTTCTGTGAGCACAAAATGGTAACCACTTACGAGCAATAATCCAAAAACTGAATTATGTCTTTCCATACAAATTGCAAATAACTACCATGTTGTGTTGCATAGAGAGTAGTTGTTTCTGCCAAATGGGTAAGGTATTCAATCCTAATGAACTAAAAATACAGGTCAATGGGCACAAGGGATATCAAATTAGGAAATTTATCACAGAATTTAGCTTGATTTTCAGAAGGCATTACATAACTGAATCTTGTAGATTTTTACCAGTTGGTTTTTCTGGGGTATGTTTTCCTTTCACTCCAGGTTTTGGACTAGCTGTTCGTTTACAAGTTATTTTACGAGCAGGCGCTCTTTGCTAGTTAAAGGAAATTTTTTCACTTAGTTTTATTGGACACAGGTGCACATGATTCTATAAATAAACTTAACATGTCTACATACGTTAGTCTGCTCCACTTTTCCCAAATTGTTGTCATCAATGTCTTCATTATCTGTTAACCGTTCATTTTCTTCTGAAGGTAACTGACTCAAGTCATATTCTTCATTGGAATTGTCAGTGATATCAGAATCATTCAAAGAATTCAAGTAATTGAGTGCTCATTCACTATACGAAACATTTTCACTTGCCATAAATGCCAGCACATGCACAGAAGTAAACTAACAATACTGCAATGAAAGCAAACAATTTTGTAACAAAACTCGTAGACTGTTGAAAGAAAAATTAACAGGAGCAGACTGTTCCGATGCAGGTAGAGACTCGCATGAAAGGCATGCTATAATATGTACAGTTTGAGGCTGCACTGAGACGCAAGTAGAGACACGCACAGTAGACATGCGGTGATGTATAAAGTTCGAGTGGTCCGCAAGTACCAGAACCCATCAATGTTCCACTTCTGGAACATCAAAATTTTCGCAACCCCAGTGAGCTAAGTAAAAGCTATACTTGAATATTCGTACACGGAATCTTTCTTTTACTCCTTATAAGTCACCCTAAGCTTTCTGAATAGACAAATTTTTTTTTCATAGTAAATAAGAATAACAAGGTTTACTGCGGCAAACTGTACTCGCCCTCGCCAGCACCTCGACTGCTATCTGCTCGTCGGCAGAACACAAGCTCTTATCTCAGTATATTGGGCACATGGGTTCCAAAAAGGTTTTAACACAAGCTAGCAGTTCACGGTTCCAGCACACAGAGTTAACTCTTAATAGTACTAGAAGAAATAGAAAACGTTTGGCTTAATTATTTCTTCAATTTACTTTTCCAAATTTTAGTGCTTACAACGTGCTTGTTACATAGACGCGGTGGGCTCGACCAACAAAAATTATGCTAGCAATAAATACTTATTCAAACGCCCTAATATTCACATATTAAAGCCAGGCATGGCTTAACATCTGCAAAAACTCGGCCTACCACGCCGATGCATGGCGATATATTTCACCACGTGGTAGTGTGGTGCCGCCTCACGCACGTCCGCACACCTCGACCTTCCAACTAAGATAGCCTCTCTCAGAGTCCAGCGGCCTCGGCCAGCGAGTTCGCCGGAACTCTCCCAGGCCTGCCACTTCTAAAAACGCACGTGCGCAACTCTTGAGAGCAACTCTTGTTGTTTTGCTTGCAATCTCTTACCAGTAATTACCAAACAGCCTTAAAATATAGGTTACTGGCAATACTCCCCAAATATCAGTTACATTTACACTTTCGCTAGTTTCATTTTCACAGTTTGGGTCTGTACCCACAGTTGGCACTTCTTCAGGCCGCCGTGTTCCTTGCACTCTCTGGACAATACATATATACAAATAGATGTTTACAAATAGCCTTTCCCGGGAAATTTGAACAAACAACATCTTTCATAACACTTAAATCCCTTTGGGGTGCTCTCATTAACCTGAATCAAGGCAGATAAACAGCTTAGTGGTTCGGCCCACCGCACGTAATTAGATTAAGATTTAATTACAGTGTACTTAGGTTCATTACCAGTTTAGAGTTCATTATTTTAGGTCTTCTTTCCATGGTCATGTTGAACAATCGCAGTTGTTCAGTCCAGGTTATTTATATACATTTATCCTATCCTAACACGTGTCCCTTTAACTACCCCCACCATGGGTACTTTTGATCCACTGATACCAGTAAGCCGGGCAATCCACCATGGGCATGGCTCTTATCATTGCTAGTTACAAACCCAAACACACTATAAAGCATTGCGAGGTCCTATTAGGCCCTTACTGACACCGGGGAAGGAAAGGAGGCTCACCCCTTAATTTACAGAGACACATATAGATTTATCACTAAACCTAAAGACTCATTGAGAAACAAAAAAAAAAACCTTAAGAACAAACAAGGATGGGTAGGCCTGGCCAAGTGCCTTACAAAGGTTGTGCACCACCGTTGACTTTGCATTTTGAAAAGTTGCTTACATTAATGAAATGCATTATATGTCACTAAAGGAAATCTGTAAATTGGAAATGGACTTTCTTTAATAAGAAAAAAATTATGAAATTAATTATTTAAATTTTTGTAGTAGAAAATAATTTTCAACCTCATGTTCCATAAGTGGAACATTGGTAGGTACAAGGTTAATTCAAATTTCAGAGTGTTGATAAATACTATGAAACCATGTTATTGCATCAAATCTGCTGAAGAATAATATATTTTTGTTTAAAGTCACCCGTATGAAGGTCACTTGCATCCAAAAATTAACCTACTGAGATAAGATATTGAATGTGTTTGAGCAAACCTGCTAGCTCTTACAAACTAGTGATCGAGAGTTCTGATTGTGCGAGTCGGGTACATAATATAACACTTAAATTTATTTATTAAAGATACATTTTTTTAACAGTTATGGTTATGTTTCTTGTGAGTGACAGTGAGAACTGCCCACAGCAGTGCTGCCATCTATTGATGCTTTTTTGCCGAACCCCGCCCAACTCAAATATTATCTGCCAGTCACAGGTGATTTATACTCTACGATTGACTAAGCTGTTTCTACAGGTGGGGCGGTACTCTGTTTTTACAGCAAAAAAACAATAATTGAACAGGTGTCGAGATTTTGTAGCATCTTTTTAACTTAAAATAATGTATTTACTTCATGCTAATTGTGTTGTTCAAATTACTTTATACAGAAATTATCATTGCATACATAAACTATACTTTGGTCACTAATAGCAGACTGTTTCAGGTTTCGTTTTTTTAGAAACAGCGCAGTCTATCTTGTATTGTCACAAGGCACTATAGTAAATATTGTATTTTAGAGTAAATTAAATTGTATTTCTGAACAAAGATGTGACTGTAGACATTTATAACTATTCAAAGTCCCAGTCATACCTGTTCTTACCACACAAACAACTGCATTTAACGCAATTTCATGAACGTAAGTTGCTATAGAGTTAAGAGTAAACAGACATGCAATAACAAGTCCAATGATATCACACGGACGCCAACATGGTGGCACTAGTTTTTACAGAGTAAAATAAACATTCTTTTTATTTATGTTTCTCAAGTGTTATACAGACACAAATAAAGAAGTGTATTGCCATTATTCATTAAATGAAACATATTTTTAAACAAAAATATAATAAAAATTGAGTAATATTCCCATTGTATCATAATTAGTGTGCTTAAACACCTCAGATTTGATTTCATCATGCTATGACTTACCAGAGCTTAAGTGTAGCAATGTAGGGGAACCCTCATAAATGTGAAAATTGTCACTCTCCATGATAACCAAATGGCTGCCATAGTCAAACCAGTGAGAATAGAAATTTATGGTGCCATTTTTAAACTGTCAATACATAATGTTAAGAAGGCACAAATAATGCATTTTTTAATGGTGAAACTACCAACTAATTTTTTTGTCACTTCGTACGGATTAACTGACCCCAGTAGGTATTCTCAGGGTTCTCTAGTTTACTCCATTCTCATATTTTGTTGTGGCTTCATTCTCACCTCACTTTCTTCTTACCAGATCTAAAAATCTCACTGTTAGGCCGGTATTCCTAAACAAAAAGTCAGGGGCTACATAAGCACTACCATCTCAGGCGCCAGAAAAGCAACGACAGAGACCTTACTCGCTGAGCGTATTCCTAGACGTGTTTGCGCCGTGTCCCAAGATGGTGTCAGGTAAGTCACGGCTTATTATTCGCCGCCCCGCGCCAGACTAGAAACAAATGAAGGCATGATGAGCGCTGCCGATTTACCACGGCTATAACAAGAACACGTTAAATTTTGTACTTTTTAAATGTATTATTTAGCATTTGAATTTGTTTACATAATAATTACAGTAACAGAGAGATAAATATCACGGATTATAACGGTCACAATTAAAATATTCAATAATTATTTCTTGTTAAAGAAAACGCAATCGCAGTGTTTCCGTTCATATTTGTATGCTAATTATGACCTGAAATGTTATATTAGCATATTATTCGGACATATTGAATTATATTCAAAACATAATTCGCAATCACTCTTAAAATATAATATATTATTACGCCGCAACTAAATACTAAAAACTAAGGTATTGTCACGGTAACAGTGGCACATTAATTAGGTCTCTCATCGCCTCTAACTCACTAAACCGACAAGTTTTTTTTTTTTGTGTCACAGGCTATTACTTGATTATACTTCAAGCAAAGGCTCTATCGTTTCATTGACCACATATCCCTAGCAAAGTGAAATTCATGCTTCAGTCGAAACTTTGTTTGTATCCAGTAATTTCATTATGAAACAGTCTCTAATAACCTGGGTGTCGACGATACGTAAAGCTCACTTACCTTACCATTTGTTTTTGAAATATATGAAATAAAAAGGTGTTTCTGAAAATTTTCGAAGGCTTCAGAATAAAACTGATACAGCGCGCGAGCGGTTTTAAAATATGTTGCCTGTCAACTGTCAACGTCTGGTTTTTATTTTACAATATGTTGATAGTAAATAGATCACAGATGTTTAGTTGTTTCTAAAAAAACACGTTTTTTTTTTGTGATGTAAAATGTTTACTAATTATGATTTTTGTGCATGATTAGGGCAATGTGGACAAATTAGAATGCCTATATTAATAATGTTTACACTGCGTTATTGTTATTTTATATGCATCAAAATGAAAAGCGAAGATGCATTAGTAAATTTTAATTGTGTATAACGTGTTGTTATGAGCATTAAAAATTATCCTGGAAAATTAATTGTTTAAAATTGTGTAATTTTAATATCTAAAAAACACAAAATAAGATATGTGCATCTGAACGTGATGACAAATTTTTATCGTTCTAGACACAATATTTCTTATTTTAATGTTAGAAAAAAAGTAAAAAAATTTCTCACAGAACGTAAAACATTAAAAAAAAAAAAAATTTTATATATGTTTTGTATGTTATTTACAGTTAAAACCAATTAGTTTGTACTCTTTACAAATAGTTGATTATAACATCATAACGGTCGAATATCATGTTATTTTAATGTGTAGAAACGATATTTCCTAAAATTAAAGTAAACGCAGTACCACTAATAATATTCTGTGTAATATAAAAAAAAATAAAAATAAAAAAACATTGGATCAGATGGGATTCGAACCCGAATAATTTGCTTACTGTCCGCTCGCCTTGCCACTTGAGCTGGTGGCATTATAGCGTAAAAATTTTATACTAAAGCTAGCATTTAGCAAACTATCTACAATATATTAATTTTCTTAATTATTAATACTTTTAAGTTTTTGAAAAGCTTGTAGCTTATCGCTTAAAATTCTCACCATCGTAAAGTTTTATTTTAAGTACCATTTTCTTGTGTTTGGCGACTCTCGTATTGTTAAATACGATTTTCGGCAGGCAAGCGGTAATATATGGTTTACCGGTATGTACAGAAATAATATGCTACCATCTCGGGACACAGAAGCGCAAGGATTGTGTCCTATCTCGCAACCATATTTCTAAACGTTCGGAAGGTATCGGATAAGTCACGGATTATTATTTGCCGCCCCGTGTGCGGTTATAAATAAATGAAGGCGACGCTGGGCAGTGCTTTTTTATAGAACAAGTAGCAGTGACTTTCAACAGCTATTTAACAAAAATATGTTAATTTTTTACATTTAAAATGCAATGTATTGCATTTTAAATTGTTTCAAACTAGAATAAATCATAAATACAGTAATATAGAATAAAACATATGTTATATATCTTTCAAAATTTAAGTATTAAAAATAAAGTTACAATCTCTTGTGGAAAGTAAAGAAAAGTAAGTTATTTTTTTAAATTGGTATCTGCGTGGACGTCTTTTGCGCGTTCGAGATCTACAAATGCGGAATATGTAAGTTCGAGAAAGCATGCACATCACTCATTACCCTAGCCTCTAGGCGCAAGTAACTAACTGGCGTTCTGTCTTTTCGCCGAAACTCACCTCTACGAGACAAAACTGTAATTTTGACGATAAAGGTGAGTTGTATACATCTGCACCCTATAGAAGATTCTGTAGCAAGATTTCAATGCTCGAAAAGCACCGCTAAAACACCCTTTTTTGCCATTTTGGCCGCTTTACAATATGCTTTAATGATTACTGTTGAACCAGAAATTGGTATACACATGTATAGTAATGTTTGAACAATATTCCTAAGCAGACATCACTCGTGTGCGTTGAGCAGTTTTCGAATAGTCTGGTAACTGCCGAATCTCGGCGCAACTCTCGGAAGCCTGGGAAAACGGCTACCACAATGATGTGCACACGTATGCATGACCTCGAAGGCTTTTCTTCTTTTTCTTTAAGTCTACTTTCCATTGTCTGTTTGTGTATTTCTCAATTTCTCCTCCACATTAAAAAATCGAACATACGGAGCTAATGTAATCAAACTCTATTAAAATATAGTGCAGTAGACAAAGTTGATTAGACTTATATGTACTTAGTTCATATTTTCAGAATGGCGGTCATTTAAAATGTTTTTTCTTCATGAGATAAACAAAACTAATTTTTTGAAGAGAGACGTTGTTTACATTAGCCTATCAAAATGCTGGTAATGTGTATATCTTAAGTTTTCTTGATCACATGAGTTATCTACACTAACCACGCATCTGGAAATCACCAAACTCGGTACATATGTTTAATATTAAGGTATTTTTAATATATCATTTTCAGTTTTTAACACAGGATGATTCAGACAATTTTTATTAGTACCGCGTGGAGAAATTTATGATAAGGTTAGTTGAAAATGTAATTTCAATGATTACGTGAAATGGGTAATAGTTTAAAATTGACTTAATATTTTTCTTCATTTGATAAAATAGGCTATTTGGTCTTTAATTGTTTCAGCACTTGTTATATTGCTTTATATTTTAAGAAATAAAATTTTGTAGTTATTTTCTGGTTAATATTACTACCACTATAATTCACTTTGCAGAAACATTTTAGGACTTATTTTTGACATGTATTTCATAAGCTGTAGCCTCATTAAAATAAAAAAAAATATCCCGCACAACTTACAAGGAATTGTGTATTAAATGTAATTTGGCGATTCAACGTTAATAATACTAAACATACTCTATTTCCCAAGATTTCTTGTCATGAATTAATTTATTTTCTCCCTATAACATCTGCGCCGGCTCTAAGAAAATGTAAAATTAAAAACTTAATTTTTCAAACTTTGTTTTAATTAATTCAAATTGTTTTAGGTTCGCTATGTTAGAAGATAGAATCACATGAAACAAAGAAATATTTTATAACATTTACATATACATGATCAATGTGAAATTTTTCGGTTTATTTGCACCAAATTAAGGAAAGTAGTCTTATTAGTTAAGCTTGTACTGTATTGATATATGCACATACCATTCACAGATTAGTGTACAAGTGTATTTACTTTAAAAATAAAACTGTAATTTTTAAATGTGATCACATACCTTGCGATTTTCATTAAAAAATACCGAAAAAAACTATTAAGTTAAGAGCAGCATTTGCACGTCTATTAAATGTTCTCTCGTATCTATGCACAAGTCACAGAACTAGCGAGCAGATTTTCTGTCGTACAAACAATTTTTTGAATAAGACTTCTACGAATCTGTAAATTTTTAAAATATATTTAACTAAATTTTTAATTACAATGGCACGAGAATGGAGATATTTTTACAAATTATTTATAGCATGCTAGCTGTTTTGGAAACGTCCCATTACAGATTTTTTTTTTTTTTTTCGTAGGTGAATGTATCGTGAACACATTTAATTATTTCTGAAACTTTTATTTAACATGACGTAACGCAGATTAAATAAGAGTTATTTAAGGAAAAAAATATTAACGACATTCGTTTTATTTTGCTTGTAAAAATTTTATTTCGGAGGTTAATTTAAAAAATATTGGAATGTTTGTAAATAAAAACATAGAACTTCTGAATGTTAGTTAAACGTATTGTATCTTACACAAATGTGTTTAAATCAACAGTGTATAACAGTTTGTAACAATTGTAATTGCATATTTTCTAAGTAGGCCGGTTTACAAAAGGTGCCTATTGTTCGTACGTCCATTATTCATTCTATTTGTAAGCATTTAAAGAACAAAAAAAGTCAAGTCATTATAGTCCATACACTAGACGTGGTATTCCTACATGTTGACTACAATTCACAGGAGGAAAAATTTCTATTCATTAATGATTCATTATACATTTATCTTATTTCTATATTTTTGAGTCAGTTTAATGCTTAGAAACTATATTTATGGAAATAAACATTAATTTCATTTTTACCTTATTGTGATACATAGTAAATAAAAAAGTAAAAAAAATTTGGAGTGACCGGGATTCGAACCCAAATAAAATTATTACCAGGCTGACACACTAGCGCCTGAGCTACTCAATCACTTACGTAAGAACGACCAATAGAATATACATACATTTACTGCAAAGCTTTTAAAACTACAAATTTGTTGATTTTGGATTATTTGGGCTTTTAAAATGCTAGTGAGTTATTATTTTGTATTCCTGCTGCCACAAAGTTTCATTTTCTGTATGATTAGAATGTTTTTGTTTTCTCTTTTTATTATTAAAAACTATATTCGTCCAGCAAGCGGTAAAATACGTTGTAACGTACGTAGCCGTCTGTAGGGCTAAGCGTACTGCGCATGCGTAGTTATATTAGGACAAGGAAAAGTCACAGATGAGTCCTGAATAGGCAATGACCTTACCCTAAACCCTTATACAAACGTTTAGGAATACCGACAGGGCCTAGGCATGACATATGCTGCACCTAAACCCTCATACAAACGTTTAGGAATACCGGCCTCAGAGTCAGTCTGCCTCCTGCATGTTGATTTGTTGGTTTTCCTTGCCTCTTTTTGTTTCACGACCGAAAATTCCAGAAGTACCACAGGGAAAACTTAGCTATTTATCTTAACTTTCAGTAGACATATAAGAAGTGAACTAGGAACTCATGATTATGTATTTTTTTTACAAAAGTTAGCAAAGATAAATAGCTATGTTTCCATTGTGGCACTTCTGGAATTTTCAGTTGTAAAGCAAAACTAGGCATTAAAAACCAATAAATCAGAGACTGACTCTTTTAAGTGTTGATGAAAAACTTGCATCTTCACCCCTCCTTTTTTATTTCACAGAAAATACTTTAAGATCCTGGTAGGAGTCTTCATTGGAAGTGAGGTGGGAAGTCGGGATTAGGCTATGATGATACATGGAATACTTAATACATACCTAAAAATTGCCATTCCTGTTTCCTTCCTCCGACTTAAGTGCTGCCATACCAAGGTTTTGTGTTTTTTATGAGGCACTTTTATAAACACCTAAAAAATACCAAATAAATCACGTAATATTACAATAGTAAAAACAAAACACTGTTGTCACTAGTATGAAAACTAAAATGCTTCATAAACCAGATGGCAAGTTATCAGCTCACTTCAAAACCAAAGCTTCTAACTAGTCTTAACAGGCCAAAAAAAACTTTGTTTAGGTGTGGTGAATTAAATTGATAGTAGGGATGTCCATTCACTCATTTACTCTTGCATTAACATGTAAGAGCATGCACACAAAATACAAAACATGGATACAAAAGAAACACAAAAATAGCTGAAAGAAATAAGGCCAATTAAGTACTACTACGTAGTTTTTTGAAGTCTATAACCATTTTTATGTGATGTGGATTTGGCATTTGGTGGTAACACAAGAATATTTTAAGGAATCTCCATTCCTCAACTGTTTTCAGCAGTCTTATAGCTGCAATGAAGAGGAATGGACACAGACACTGTGGGACTCAGTTATTTTTTATGGTAACAGTTCTTGTTAGCCATGTTAGCTATGTATTGTGCACTGGTAGTTAGTATATCAGTTGTCATGTACATAAATAATGTTATGACTAAGAGTGTAACTTTTAGTGACTAGAACATTTCATTTTGGGCAACTATTTAGAGTTCTCAACTGTAATCTGGTGATTGACAACGCTATTTGATTTTCGTAAGGCATTTTTTTTCACATAAATTTTAATGTTTAATAAAATGTGAAGTAAACAAGTCCTGAATGCATGGAATTTAGTGTTGAGTTGATAGTGTTTGTAAAATTGCTTAACAGAACTCGTGTGCAGTTGTTGTAGATGATGATTACTGATGCCAGTTTATGATAATACTGGAACTTAATAACAATTACGGTCAGTTCCATATTATCCCCATTAATTGACAGGACACAATACTATTTATTATAAAAAATCACAAATAATCTGCATTACTATTTATTACTATGAAAGTTGTACATTTTATATAGCAAAGTAATTCTCCTGCTAAATGAGAGGAAAGTAAATTGAGTGACTTTGTAAAAATGAGGCTTTCTTAAAATAGGACTTCGTAAAATCAGATTAATTTTTTATCTATGCTGTAACACTCCTGCAAAAAAAAAAATCCTAATGATGTAAACAACCCTATGTCTAATATTATGTAATTATTGTCAAAACTTTTTGTTTTACAAAAATGTTTTTTACTTTTTTTAGTGAACTGAAGAAACTATCTGAAGAAAGCTTGACACGACAACCAGAAGAAGTTTTTGACATCATTTGCAAACTAGGAGAAGGGTGAGTTGGTATTAAATTTAATTGTGTGTACCTTTATATGCACTTTCACACTCCTGCATACATACACTCTCTCGTTATCTTGGACTCTCTTTTTGTTTTTTTTTTTCTGCCTTCTCTCTCTTCTCTCTCTTTCTTTCTCCCATTTTCTCTTTTTTCTCTTTTATCTTTCTTTCTCTTCATTCATCTTTCCCTCCCCACATTCCTCCCCCACACATTTATGGAGGGTACCAGAATCATATCACATCAGTCCATAAAGTTATGAAAATTAAAATATGTTTTAGGATAAAGTTAGTTAATTTTATTCATTGTAGGGCAATTCACAACAGTTCAAAAAATATTAAAAATATTTTTGGATAAAGTAAAATCAAGTATTTCAAAATACGGATATTTATGTGGTAATTTTATGAATAATTGTGTTAAAATTATTAATATTGTATTTTTCTTCCTCAGATGTTTTGGTAACGTACAAGTTGTTGCAAAGTTCCATTCTGGGGAAACAATCCTCACATGTAGAGGAACAAAAAATGTTATTTTGGACATAGGTCCAAAAACACACAGTTTCTCCGCTACAGTTCACAATACATGACGTATGGTTGATAGTGTGTGGGCAAGATCATGTTGCTGTGGGACGTCATTACATCAGTCCGTAACATGTAACTATGCCACACACTATCCCACTAACACATAGACAGTAGGAACAGCTGTGACAATTGTGAAATGATATCGTCGGCTCTTACGACTTTATAAAGAAAATGTTCAAAATGCCCTCCATCAGCACGGACATATGACTTAACCCGCCGTAGCATCGAATACTGGATACGTTGATGAATCCGTGGGGAATTTCTGATTTTGTCACACCCCACCACAATACGATTATGAAGAGTTTCGTAGTCATCTACAGGGGTTGCATACACAAGTGCCTTTAAATGCCCCCACAAATAAAATCCTGTTGGATTCAAATTAGGACTCCTGGGTGGCCACAGAATTGGACCACCTGTACCTATCCAACACTCACAAAACATTGTATCTAGGCGCCATTCTGCACGGACAGAGAAGTGCGCAGAAGCTCCATCATGCATGAAGTACATGTTCTGTCGTATGTGTAATGGGACATCGTCCAACAAAACAGGCATGTTGTTAGTTAAGAATGGTTCATATGTCTCATCATTGAGACTTCGTGGCAGGAAATATGGTCCTATTAAACAGTCACCCATGACACTAGCCAAAATATTGACAGAGAACTGTTGTTGGTGGCATGTTTGCACCATACTACGAGGATTTTCCTGGGCCTAGATGTGTTCGTTATGGTAATTAATTATTTAGTCCCGTGTAAATGTTGCTTCATCAGTAAACAAGACAGTTTCTTAGAAGGCAAGGTTCAAGCACATTTGATAGTACAGACCTCATTATTACAACCTTCTAACAGTAAAGTCCCATAAGGTTTTTATTAAAGTACGTATAATTTGTTAATCTGAATCAACCTTGTTTTGCAGAACTTTGTGTTATTCCACAATGTGAGTGTTGTGAGCTTTGGTTAAAAAATACAATCGCAGCTGTTTATTCATGCACAACATACAATCGAAAGGTTCAAGTGATGTTATTTGTTTCTATATCTGTTACTAAATAGAAGATATTAGGAAATATCCCGACATTGTACACATCCACACCCTTATGCAACCTTACAACAATGTGAAACATACTGAAATCAAAATGAATCAGTAATTATACAACAACGTGACTCTTGTTTTTGTAGTGCTACATTACTACCTCAAATCAATGGAAAAAGACTCCAAGTTTTTTAACAAGGAGTTCTATCTCTTACATCCTGTAACAAAAAATGCATTTAAATAACACAAGGACACACACAATAATCATGTCATTATTAATATAAACCCTCAAAACAAAAGTGGCAATGTCTGTCATCAGACTAAAACAGTAACTTGACAAAACAAAATTGGTTTGTTAATACTATAATGGAATTCCAGAAAACACTGACACAATACTCAATACAAATATTCTCATACAACCCTTTTAACATTTTACAGTATGGAAGAACACTCGGAATTAGATAGCAACCCTGGATTCTATTGCTCAAATTCGACAATGGCAGAAAAAATACTTCTTCAATAAATTTGTTTTTTCTCTATTGCGTAGTTATCTATGGACTGCGCCGACGGATGCAGCAAATGGCGGCTGTGATATTGTCTTTGTTATGAAACAAATTTTTTTTTTGTTTTCCATTTTATTTAATTTCCTGTGGTATTTCTGAGCAAAATATGCTATTTATAGTTGGAGAGAAGCAAGCAAGTCAGTTCCCTTTTTAAGCTTTGTATTTCAACCAGTTTGATATCTCTAAAACAGGTTGCTTAACATCGTTAGTTGTTAGTTGTCATTTTTTTTATTTAAGGGTCTTTCGAATCAATGAATATGAACATTACCGTATTTACCTCGATTTGAGATAGTGAAAAAGTAATATTTTTAAAATGTGTATTAAATGTGTTATGATCTAAAAACAAATGGATTTTCCATAAAAAATAATTTGTTTTTTAGTTTAACATTTTAGTTTAACTAAAGGGATTAAATAGTTAAGTTTTTACTGTGGTTTCTTAGATAAAGTGCTTTTTATTTTATTTACTTTTTCCTTAACTTTAACAAATGTTCTCTAAAAGTTATAGCACACATTACAGAACATATTCTATCAAATGGGGGAGGGGGGATTCTGACTGTCAAACCAAAGAATTTTGGATTTTCAAACGGAAGAATTTTGGACTTTCGGCTATCAGATTATGGTTTATTTGCACTGCCTGTTTGAAAATTCAATATAAAAAAAAACACTTGATTTTATTTCTAAATGTTTCAAGACAACAGTGGAGGTTAGCAAATATATAGATTTCTTGGTATTAAAATTATTCTGCTTCTCCAATTTTATTTAACATGAAATTTTCTTAACGTATTGAATCCCCAGTGTTCTTCCTTACATTTTCATTATCATATTTTAATTTGAAAAAGAAACTTTAAAATTGTTAATGTTATTTCATTTTTCCTGGTATTACTAGTATTATCACTTTTTCCTAGGTTACTCTCTCTTGATATTAAAATCACATCTGAATAAATAAAAAAATACCATCTAATACCTCCGTTCTTGACTTATGATAATAATAAGGACTATTATGATAAAAGGCGTGAGTAGCTATCTAAAATTATTACGTCATCAATCACAATCATTTTCAACTGATTCTTACCTGAGTTTTGGAATAAACAAAGCAAATATATCTGCCCAAAATTTGGTGCACTAAATAAAAGTAACATTATTACATACATATACCTTAATTTTATTTATTTGCTGTGAGAGTAATTTTTCATCTTCCTATTCGTCAGTTGTAACTGTATTCATGACATTTTAGAAATTCTTGTTAAGAATTTCTTGCCTATGAGGGCCCCATTCCACCCAGAATTTTCCAGAAAGTCTTAGTATTGGAATTATACATTAGCAACACACATGCAGTGGATAGCACTTGCGAAAAGTTGCAGTGCGGTAAGTGCGTTGTTGTTCCTCTATTGCCCCCTCTCTGGTTATGTCATAATCTTTGGCTGCTGCTAGATCAGTTGTTTTCGAGAGCTTTAGTTGTTATTTCTTTGGATGAAAGAACACTTTGACGTTCCCTATAAATTTTCAGGAATTTTTTAATTCTGATGTAGGAGATTTCAAGGTAATATGCTTAAGGACAACTTGAGCCTGTTTAGTAGAAATGTAGCTACAAGTTAATGGGTGTTCTTGTGGACTTTTGCTACCTTTTTGTTGACAGGATGTTTGTTTAAGATTTTGTTTATTGGTGTGCAAAAAATTCTTATTTACTCTGCAATCAGTTACACATAATTTGAATTCAAAGGTTCGGAGAAACTACAAAACATTGGAGGCCTATCTTTAGAACCTTTGGGAAGGAAGTGATTGTAAAGCTGACAAGCAGGTAATTTAAAAATCATTTGGTAGTGTTTGATTAAAACTTAAAATATGGATTTTGTAAGAAGTCGAGTTTTTAGTTTGTTTATGTTAAGTTATAAAAGTGTTTTTTTTTTTGTTTAAATATTTACTATATACATCCAATTTAGTAAAACCCACAGTCGCTACAAAGCACTTAGGATGAACAGACAGTGAAAACAACTACGATAAAAGTTAACTACTGCTTGGAAAAGTACAAACAGCATTGTCAACTTCTCTCCACAACTGATTTGAAATGACATATCCTACGTCATGTTTGTGTTGCGTTGTGTTCGCTAAAATCTACTGTAGCAAGTCAGGGTACAAAATATCTAGGCCTTACTTCAGTTCTAACTTTTTTGTCCTGATTATACTATGTTAAAGGAATTTATACATGTATAAATATTACTTAAGAAAAAAGCTAATTAAAAAAATGTATGGATCCTTACAAAAAAAGCTAACAATAATTGCTTCACGACACTAACCTGTTCACAAAATTGTTGTTGAGCTCTACAACAGACCAACTGTCAAAAATACAAAATATAAGAAGAGGAATTAGAATTTAAAAAAAATTAAAATCCTAAAGGAGGCAAAATAGCAAAATGTCCAAAAAAAATCGATGATTAGTCAATCAAATTAGATATCAGTGTGGTTTACAAAATAGTGTTAAAGTTTTTTTACTAAACATGTCAGCCTTTACAATCTAGGCTGATGCCTGTCAACTTCGTTCTTCTGGTTGGCAAACTTACATGGATAGGTAACCTCAGTGAATTGTGTAAAATTTCAAGCACCATAATTTGCTTTACAGTGAAAACAAAGACTTGCTGACTAGTAGAGTCGTGAGGCTCCAAAGGTCACGCAGGAGACTTCAACGGCATGAAGTTTAACAGCAAACTACTAGCCAGCTCAAACTTGGCCTCTGCATGAATAACAATCAAATGCCAGACAGAAACATCTCCAACTTTGGCTCATAAAAGAAAGTCTCTATAATACATTCAAACAGAAAAGGGGATTTCTCCACAAAATATAACACAGTACTACACAAGAACAACACACAAATAAAATTAGGTGGATAATTTTCCTGACTTCATTTAAGAGGACCATAAACCAATGCTTAGTGTTTACAACACATTAATTAATTTTAACCATCAGTCCAACAAATTTCCCTTAACGTGACAACCCAATTTTGTACATATCCTGAAATCCAATCAACATGACAACTAACCACAACTCAAATTCATAAAAAATCCAGAGAGGCCAACCTAGAACACAAGAAAAAAAATTCTTGTTTCTCAGTTCAATTAACTATTGTAGAGTCAGTTTTTAATTTTTGAAGGTTAGTATACTGGTGGAGATAAAAAAAAACTTGCTGAAGACTCATCGTTCAGTTCGGTACACATCATTCATATCAGTACATGTCTTGAACCTGGTGCCATCTTGTCGTTGTCTTGGCAGTTGTACACCTGCTGAAACTGTCACAACAGCTAAGGGAGAGGAACAATGACTACAGACATGACACCTCCAGGAATTGGGAGTTCAAAAATCATTACTTCCAAGAAACCTCTCCAAGTCACTGAACTGTGTCTGCCACACTCCTCCACACCTTTTATATCCCTGGACTGACTAGTCTCCTCTTCGTGAACTTCCCAGGTGAACCAATAGGAGGGTGATGCAGGGTCGGAAGTGACAATATTACTGAAGGGAGAGATCACCTGACCTTGCGGGAATACTGGCTCAACTTCATTGGTGTTGGTCAGGGACTCCATCTCTTCCTTAGGCTTGTTGATGAAAACTAGGGAGGTATGGAAGACGAAGGAACCAGATGAGGTACAACTCAATTTTCTCTGTTCCGCACCTCATTGGAAACAAAATAGGCAGCTTGTCCTTTGTTAAATCCAGTTTATGAGGGAATTAGCTGTCCATGTTTCACACTGTTATTTGATACCTCTCTGTACCGCTGCACTTTGCAAAACTCACAGCAGATAGTATCCTTTCTTGAAGTAAGTCTTAGTTATAGGGTCTTTACAAATGTCAGTACACACTTTTAGTGTTTCGACAAAACTTTTCTTTGCTATCTGGCATGATCTCTGTCTCTTGTTCCCACTCACTCACATTTAGAGTTAAGATTATAATCAATCTGCAAAGTATCAGTTTATCTCTAGAAATCAAATACAAATGAATCGTACCTTAAATCTTTGTGAAGTCTAATAGTAAGTGGCCTCCCTTCTTTTGGCCCGAACCAATAAAGCAATTATTTATCTTCTGTAGGCCTCATGATAGGACCTAATTTAGTTAGACTTGGCATCTTTCTGTAGTTTCTAGCAAATACATTATTTACGTGTTTATAGAACTTAGACTTTACTTTTTTTTTCTTTGTTCAAAAGAGGAACAACATCCTTTACTGACACATTAAGCTACACCTATATTCTGACAAGCTATGAGTCCACTGCTTGCCCATTGATTTTAAAATTAAAATATACAAAATATAAAAAATCACAACCAAGCACATCATCAACGAAAAACGTATCCAAACCTGTTCATTACTATTTCACCGTCTGGCTCCTCTTCTAGGGTAAGAACTACTTTGATGATGACATTTTTTGTCATCCCAAATGGTGGCCTGCAATCGTCCATTTTTATGCAGGCTGCTTATAACATATGCAGAAGTAGAGCTCATGGGCTCTGTAGTAGTGGGTCATTCACTACATGGGTGCTTCAGCAATGTATAAATGTAATGCTTCCACAACATACACAATACATGAATCACTGTTAACAGAACTATTATCACAGTGTTTCCGATTTATAACCCTAATATAGCTTCAGCATTAAGGACGTGTTTTTGGGGTAATGAACCTAAACGAAAGATGAATCGGATCCTCCAAGTTATCATAATTAATATAACCAACACTAAGCCTAGGACTCTGTAAGTTTCTAAGTGAAAGGTGACTATGTACAATTGTTTCGTCAAGATGAAGCTGGTGATGTTTTCTGTTATTAGGATCTAGGGTAACATTAATGTGAGGGATGGTAGAAGGCAAATTCTCTGCTAAGCATTCATTAAATGAAGGGAATACAATCTGAGTTGATGTAAGGTTAGCAGGAAAGTGTAGCTTCTTAAGTTTTGGCCAACCAGCCAGCATTATAACTGTTAAATCAAATTTTCTTACTGCATCATAGTCACAGAGATAATTTTCTCTTATTTTGATTCACTTTTTAAATATAACTGAAAGTAGTGAAGAACGGTAATGTTGATAGGATTTCTACTAATAAACACAGTGTGTAGTGTGTTTTTTACCATAAAGGCCACCGAGAGATACGTCTGATGGACCTATGATGTTTCAAGAACTATTTCAGAATGACTTTGTTCTAAGGTTTCCTTAAAAGTTTGCAGAAAACTAGTTAAGTTATTGAACTTATTTTGAACTTTACCAAATAATTCATTGATAGCTACATCATGTTTTCCACTTTATGCTCTAAATTTTGGCACATAATACTTATTTGTACATGCCCTGATGACAAGAATATGATCCCGATATTTTTACGCCTCTGTCAGTCTGATGTTTCATTGGAAATATACTTCAATAGAAACACATCTCGTGTAATTTTGTCATTTAATGAATAAAAAGCTTGATGGAACTTTCTACTGTATTTCATATTTAACATATCACTTTTAAAATTACATTTCTTACTTTCATTGTGGTTACATTTATTCAAGGTAGGCAGGTGCTTTGAAACATTAATTTTTTTCAGTATGTTTTTCTTCCACTGTGATGGATTTCTTTTCATTTTTGTACTTTTATTTCCTTTAACAATTTTAATTAAACCCACAACTCTCACTTCTTCCTCATGTCCAAATTTCAATAAATTTGAAAAGGTGAAACAACAACATTCCCTCTCGAGCACTCCATTAACATCCAATACACACACCTGAAAACAAAAGATGGCCTATTGTGAATAATAAGTGTAGCCAACCTAAAATTTTAATAAACAACAAATTAATGCAGGTCTGTGCCATAAAAAACATCATCTGTTTCAGAATATTTACAATTTGCTTGCTACAGGATGAAACAATAATTAATTGATGGAATTAGTTCTGTAACTGAAAATATACGTGCAGCCATCTTACATGCCAGGAACTACCTGGTTTTGAAATGGATTGGCCATTTTTTAGCTAGACGGATTTGGAAAAGTTTATGGGTGTAATTAGACCTACTTGAAACTATATTAAATTTTTAACAGTTGTTTTTTAAGGAATTGGAGAGTTTGACACTGTATAATATTCTCAAATTATGCATGTAAACCATACCATAACGTCATAGACATCTTTTTTTTTTATTTGTATCAATTAGACAGTTTTAAAATGGACACTCACCTGTCATCTTTCAAAATGTTGTGCAGCTTATGATAGTATATGCACATTCTATGGCCTCCATCTGTCTTCTTTACAGCTACAATTGGTGAGTGTCAACTGGTACTACAAGTTCACATGATCACATTCTTTATGTGTTCCTCAACAGTATCCTGTATGATTTTGCATTCTCGAAGTGATTTTCTATGAGGGACAGAGGTGATTGGTTGAGTATCACCGTAAAAATACTTCGTCATTAGAGGGTGCTATTTGTTTTCAGTTACCATTAAAGCAATGTTGGTACTTAAGAAGGAGGTTTTTTTAATTTCGACTTTTGTTCAGGGGGTAAAATTGGATTAATGTCTAATTGAACTTCTATGAATGTGTTGTGCTCTCTAGTGGATCAGGTCAGTCCATCGCAACTTCCTTACATGAGCACAAAATTCCTAATTTAATTTTACCTAGCTAGGTGTGACCCACAATTTTAAAATCTGGTTACTGACCATTATGCTATGAGCTACTAACACAGAGTGTTTCTCATAAACATGTTATAAAGGTTCCACTTACACTAAAGGAGGTTATGAAACCTAATCTATCCTCATTGGGATCGTTGTCAATGCTTGTGTTGAGTGGCGCTGTTTTGGGTAGTTTCCCTGTCTTTTCTTCCACTGATGTTTCAATTTTCTCCAATTCAATAGTACTATCTGTTGGTTTGTATTTGGTTTCCCATATGACAATAGGGAATGTTTTAAGTAATTTCGGTTTGGTGTGCTAAATGTCAATTGAGCATAATACTTAGCAAAGAAACCCAACTGAAGATAACTCCATTTAGAGAAGCTGAAACTACTACTACTGGTTGCGTGTACAGTATTTCGCTAATTTTGATTCTTAATTGTATCATATAAGAGGTAGTTTGATTTTGACCTGATATAGCATACCAGGAAACATTTTATGTTCAGCATGTTTCCAAAATTGTTGTGGTGCAAGTTTATTGTCTATTAGTGAAATAGTTGTCTAGGAAAATAGGGGTTTATTATCATATGTAGATAAGCTCTCAACTCTTGAGTGCATTGACATTGACATCCTAATTGAGCCAGATGAACAATTACTTCTTTGTGGTTCACCTTCAACAGTTTTCCTGGGTATGTTTACTTTTTTTTTGTGTGCTGAGTGGTAGGCCATGGGTTTGACTTGCAAACATGTCTAATGTGTCTGCTCTTAACGTAACCAAAACATATCTGTTTCCAATCAGATGTTCTATGGGGTCTACTACAGTAGAACCCTCTTATAATGTTCTCACTTATGTTTTTTTTTGGCTATGCTACCTTCATTTGGTCCCTAAAACTGTTATGTAATATGAATTTAATCTCTTGTAATGTTTTCCCATTTATAAAGTAAACATTTTGGGATAAGTATAGAAGAGATGGTGTAAGAGACAGAGGGGAAGGGTTGTTTGGCAGCAACATATGCATGATGCACCACAGATGCGGTTTCCATTTGCCATCAGCATAGCTTAGACCATGAGCTGTAAATATTCCATCTGCCCATAAATTGGTTTTGCAGAGGAGAGAAGGGCAGCCAAATAAACAAAAACTAACAGTAGAACAATAAACTTAAGGGACCAGCAGTTACACAGTTTCAGAGGAATTAGTTTTGTTTATTCACAAGTTTTGTACAGTGTAACGAATTAAGAAAGCTTAAGTCCTACTTTGTGTGATCCAATTTGTATTGTTGACATTTACTCTCACAAATGTTCAGAGGAAATTTTTTGCTCAATTCAGAGTATGTAACTGTACAGAAAAACATTATTAAAATAACTAATAAAACTTTATATGGTTTGTTGATGACAGTTTGATAACATAATATATGATAATTGTGTTGACAGGTCATATGGCAGTGTCTACAAAGCACTTCATAAAGAGTCTGGTCAAGTGCTTGCAATAAAGCAAGTGCCTGTAGACACAGATCTTCAAGAAATAATAAAAGAGATTTCAATAATGCAGCAGTGTGATAGCCCATGGGTTGTCAAATATTATGGTAGTTATTTCAAGAACACTGATTTGTGGGTAAGTTGAATGTGGCAAATACCAAACCACTCTAGAGCATAAAATTGATATTTGCACTTATTTCACATGCTGTATTTTTGAATGTTTAATTGACATGACATATTTTCTTTTTTGTCATGTTAGCATAATTTAGAAAAACATATGCCTGCCACATTACGGTGTGGTACAGTAAACTAATGAAAACTTTATTTTAGCATTGCATTTTAGAATTTATATTGGCTAATATACATAATGATAATGTTTTACTTCTTAAGTTGGCATCAGTAAACATGTTGAGTTGAAACTCTATTGTGTGAAACTTCTTTGGATTCCCTCCAAAACTACCATCGGTTGTTCTGTGAACAAATCTAACCAAAGAGTTTATTCGGTTAGTGTTCGTTGTTGAAGCTTAGTTACTGAAATTTATTTTGCGAATATTAATATAAGTGTGTCAGCTCAATAAGTGTGTGATTTTCAAGTCAACTCGACATTTCTCAAGGTAAGCATTCTAACAACTTTATTAAACTAAGCATGGATTGTACAGTTGTATAACATTTATGTTTGTATCTAAATTGATAGATTGCCAGGTTTTAAGTCAATAAGGTTATGTATCACATTGGTTACACTGCCAGGTTTCTAGTTAAAAATGTATTGTATCTAATTGGATATATCGTCAGGTTTCTAGACACAAAAGTTGTGTGTCTTATTGGAAATATTGCCAGGGTTACTTGTCTGTGTGAATACACTAGCAAGTTCTGCGTTAAGAGATTTATGTGTCTTTATGGCCTGGCATGTTGGGCATTAATTAATGCATCTCATTGAAACTTTCTAGTGGTAATGAAATTTAAGGTTATTGCCAGTATTTTTCTCACACAATTATTTTATATAGCCTAAACATCGATACCTGATGTATGTAGGACTTGGTAAGTTTTTGTGCAATGAAGAAAATTTAAAAGTAGCTCAGATTTGGCAATGGAAGATGTAAACTAAGTACAAAATTATGTTTTACCTTAATTTCTTTACTTCAGCTCTTTTTTTATTTCCTGTTTCAGATGCTTCATAGAGTGGACAAAACATGGCTCTTGTTCCTCCAATTGCCAATTCTGGTCCAAGTTCTGAAGAAGGTAATGATGATGACAGTGATGAAAGAGAAGTTATACAGTAGATTTCTACTTCCGTTAGCTCTTATGCTACAAAACAGAAATATGGGTTTGAACTTGTTCAAGTTCCTATAGAAGATTCTGGTCCTGAATGTCTGGCATTAATTGACAAGGAAGTCAGTCAATCTCATCAGCGTGATCTAATAGTCACACGATACCACCTCCTTATTCTGAAGAAAACAATGCCATACCAATGGATATCAACAGTGAAATTGTTTATAATATTGCCTTCCACCACAATACCATTTGATCTACTATCTTTCAGAAAGTGTAAATGGATGTCATTTTGAATCTGTTGATGATATTTACAGGCACTATCAAATGGTGGGGATTTTGTAGAGTTGCCATTGGATTTGATGTCTATCTTTGCAGACTTCAACAACATTCGAGGAAACTCGCCTAAGTCTACAGAACTCAATCACAGTGCCTTACAGTAACCACACCCCTTTCTGATTTAATTTCACCACATCAAACCTTAGCAAACTTTGATCAAATGGCTAGTAGTTGACTGAGCAGTCTCAGTTCACCATATGAAGGGGCAAGACATTGCAATATTCTAACCAATTCACGCATAGTGCCTTTTACTAACACCACCTGCTTGGAAAAGACACCTAGCGCTTGTAGTTATTTGGATACTTCAAAAAAATGAACTTCAGTATCCTTCCCAAAAAAAAAAAAAAACTGAATATGTCTTCAATAGTCCTTCCAAAACAGTCTAGTCACTAGGAGTTGCAAGAATAAAACTTCAGCTACTACATGTGTCGCAGCTTATAACGGAGTACGGGAGGCATCTCAAATTTTAAAGGAATGTCAAAGTGAAGCTACTTTATGTGGAAAAAAGAATCTTTTTTCCACTGTGTTGCAGAGATTGAAGCAAGTTTTGTTTGTTATGTAATACCTGGAATCATTCATCACCCTCTGCATTATTTCAATAATTTTTTTACTGGTGATGTTTGGGAAGTAAATTTTGGAACAAACTAACATTTATAGTTTTCAGAGAACAGGTAAATCTATAACTGTGACAAAGACAGATCTGAAGAATTTGGTTGGGATACACACAGATGCCAACATCTACAGAATATCTGTAATTTCTACGGATTACTTATGTGAACTACGCAGCTATTGACACGCTGCTGTTTACTACTGAAACAATACTTCCTTTCGAAGTTAACGTGCAGCAAAATTGAATGGTGTTATGCAGAAGGCATCCAAGCTACAATCATAAAGAACAGACAAACCACAAGCTCCTAAATTATTTTACATCAAAACTTAAAGAAGTTAAGCAACCAAAGTCAAGCAGAGGTAGGGTATTTGAAATTGAGAATATGTAAATTAATAAAATAACAATGTTGTTTTCGTAACAGTGCTTTATATTCTGCTTTATGAAATGTGGGATGGTCTCGTTCTGCATAAGACCGTTCAATTGTTATGCATGTTTTGCATGCCTAAACACCATTAGTTTAAATTTCACGTTATAACTAAAACACTCAAATTTGCTTAGCTAGAATGCTTAAAATCCTGTTTTGATAACATGTTCATTCATTATTTATCACTGGCTTTATTTTATCAGCAGGCTAACCACAAACCATAAATTGAAAAACGTTTCTAATGAGCACAACAAACACGTTCCCAAAATACAATGCCATTTTGATCATCACCATAGAAAAAATCTGCATGTATTTGCATTTGTTTATTATGCATGACAACAGCATGTGCCGAAATGGCGTTCACAAGTGAGTCAATTACGTACACTTAATAGCAACAATACATACATGTAAAGACAAAGTTAGGACCTCCAATGAAAAAGGGATAGTGCAGTTGATTCTGCTATCCAGCAGTCTGTCAGTGGAGATTGTGTCAGTTTATACATATTACGGTATCATATATTAAAATCAAAACAAAATAAAACATTTGTTGAAATTGTTAATACAGCTCTGTAAAATATCACTATCATTTGTTTGTGATTGTGATAGACTGGCAGGTCTGGTAGAGTGGTTGGGAACTCTGAACCCAATTTGAATACTGATATCTGGACAATCAATTTTTGCTGTTATTCATTTAAGGCAGAATTGACCTTCAAATATATATCTACTTCCTTTTATGTTACTTATTTTAAATTTTTTATGTACATTTGTGGGGGTAGTGAGTCTAAACTTGTCTGTAATGCTAGTTAGAAATTTTTCTTGTCTTTTTTTTCTAGTTTTGATATGTCAGTTGGAGTAAGAGAATTCCAAATTTATTGAACAGTATTCTAATTTGGAGCACAAGTTGTACAAGCAAAGGACAGGGACTGGAATAGTGTCGGAATAAGTATGTATTTAATTAAACCTGTTAGTTTATATGCATTAGATGCTAGAGAATCTACATGCTTATGAAATAACAATGTACTGTCAATTAATATGCCTAAAACTTTAATTAAATCAGTATGTTGAATTGTTTTATGTTTAAGTTTGTAAACGTGATGCAGTGGTGGTCTTTTTATAGAACATGAAATAACTTGTCTTTTATCAATATTTAGTAGCAAGGCATTATCATGAATTGCATTTTCCCACAATTTTGGTTATTTACCTATTATAATACATGCAATAAAAATGTATTGTTGTAGTGGAGCTAAGATTGTAGAGCAACCTTTAAAAATTAAGTTGGGTGTATTATCAGGCTCTGAGGAAAGAGTTGATTGAAGCTGTTTGGTACCCCAGAATACTGAACTTATTGTTATTTTTAAAGGTGGAATATCCCAGGCATGTGTGAAGTCAATATGAACATTAATAATTAAATTTTTGGTCATGAATAAACTGAGGCAAACTGTTTTGCAAAATTTTCTGAAAGTAACTGTGGATCTGTAATCAAAGACCCTGATTTTTTAACGTGATTTAGTGTTTATATACTTCTTATTTTTTGGTTACATGTTTACTTCAGTTATTAATATATTGGAACCAGATATTTTTATCATTATTGGGTTTCCATTTCACCTGTTTTCTAAGCTGTGAAAATTATTCGTAGTGAATGTTATCATTAGTTTTCTGGCACATTTTTATGAAAGTACGGTTTCTTTTGTAGTAGTTTAATTAGCTCTGAGGGACACCAAGGTGGATATTTAGAGAACCTCTTTATTCATTTAGGTATTGTTATTGCCATGAACTTTTAAGTGTTATTTGTTAGATTGTTAACCATTTCATTGACGTCTCTTAGTTCATAAAAAGTATGCCAATCATGGTCTCTCACGAATTGGTATGATGACAGATAGTTTCCATTTCAGTAATTAGGTAGCAGTATTTCTGGCTGATGGTAATAGACATTTAAACTATTTTTTCTTTTAATGTTAAGTGATGGATGATAAGAATCTTCTTTCACGAGTTTATTAAAGGAAAAAGTGATTTTTAAAAACTCTAGATTTGAAATGTATATTTAGTAGTTTAGTATGGATAGTATTAAATTGTTCTAAATACAAATTATAAGAAAATTATAATAAAATAGTACCTTTTTGCCTGGTTGTTGTGTTAGCAATTTCTTGGCTAGGTTTTAGTTTCCAGTTGATTCCTGGTACATTGAAATCTCCTGTAATGGTAATTGAATTTTTATAGTTAGAGAGTTTACTTTCTTGCTGGGAATAATAATAATTATAAACATTTACAGGGTAATCTGATGGGACATAAATACAGTGAACCCTCGATAACTCGGACCTCGATGTCCCGGACTTCGGATAACTTGGACAGAATTTCAAAAAACAAAATTAATTTTAATTAAATTATTTTTGGTTAAAAATCATAAGAAAATTGTGTCTGCCTCATTTAAAACCATCACGTTTTATTTAAAAACAGTATTAAGCTTTAAAAGCAGTTGCTCATCGTTTCGTAGCCTTTAATAATCCCACCGTAAAATATCTTGCAAGTTCCGTGTGGTTAAATGTTGCTAGCGAGGCGCGCGAGTAGAGATGCAACTCAGCAAACACGCGAGTGGAGATGCAACTCAGCAGGCAGACCTCCCTTCTTTATCTTTCCTCCCTCTTCTCTGCGCGAGCCACACACGTACGTGCGTCATAAATAAACACTACAGTATGATGCTGATGAATTGGACGCTAACTACAGGTCACAATGGCACCTAAGGGGAAATTTATTTTGTTCTGGTATGTGCGATAATTTCAAGATTGCAAAACGATTTGTTCCGGACATTAATAAAAAAAAAAAGCCACTGGTTTGCATTGCAATGTAGGCAAGGTGGTGAAAGGGTTTTACGGCCCTTTAACGACGCTTTACAAGCCGATGAGGGTGAAGTGAGGTGAAAGAACACAACATCCATGCCCGAGCAAGGATTCGAACCCAGGGCGTCTTGCACCGTAAACTGGCGCCTAACCCACTACGCTAGAGGCCGGCGCGATATTGAAAAAATTAAACATGGCTTATTAAATTATAAAAAAAGAGGAGGGGGCAGAAAGAGGCTTTTGCCCCGGGTCGCACATTCTAGAGGGCCTCGCTTTTGAAAAAGTTAAATGGTTAAAATGAATGGGCTTTTGTTGAGTACCCTTTAATGTTGATGGTATCTGCGAAATTTATTTTAAGTGTAAAGTGTGTGTAAAGACGTCACTGATCTGTGACGACGCAGCAGTATGGACGGAGGCCTACAAGCGCACTTTATCACTTCAACCACGGCCGTGTCTT
This sequence comes from Medauroidea extradentata, assembly GCA_003012365.1. Taxonomy (NCBI): domain Eukaryota; kingdom Metazoa; phylum Arthropoda; class Insecta; order Phasmatodea; family Phasmatidae; genus Medauroidea; species Medauroidea extradentata. The sequence continues at coordinate 63,115 of PNEQ01021292.1, forward strand.
CAAGTAAACAAAAAAAAAAAAGGAATAAAGGTAGACTGAGATTTACGTTGCTCCTAGCCTCGTATTCTAACAAAGAAGCCCTGAAAAAATAAACAATTTCTCTTAGGAAACTAGCAGCTGGCTGCAGACACTGTGACATGCTGATATAGAGCAATTTTTCACGTAAACATCTTGTGAGTTGCGTGTGGTCACGTGCGGTGTTTTTATTGCTGTTGAGACTGTACTGGTTGACCTTGACTACTTCCGCTCACGCTCTACCACCCTAGCTTATCACACACACACGCACAGACTGTCGTTAGCCAGGCGAGAGAAGGGCGTGAGAACTTTTATGTGGTAGAAGGGTGCCTTGGTGCCTGCTTCTAGCACAGATAAAAAAGATCAGCCAGAAGTAGCATAAAAAATAAATAAAAAAGAATCTGCCGGCCCAGGTTGTTTGACATTCTTTCTTTTATAGTTCTCCCGTTACAGTGATAATTTCCCCACTACCCCCTCCTGTAAATTGATACGTACCAAGCAGTGTATATTGCCGCTTCTTTTGCAGGTAGAAATGATAGCGCACTGATTTCCTCACGTTTCTTGTAATTAATGACTGATTACCCCTCCTCCCCGGACGCCCCTCGATAACACGGACAAATCGTAACTCGGACAGCTTCTCCCCCCTTTTAATCCGAGTTATCGAGGGTTCACTGTATTTCCTTTCAAAAGTTTTTTGTTGTGTTCAAATTGATTTCACTCCAGATTGACTCTAAAGTTTGATCATCCAAGATATCTACTTGTAAGAAAGAATTTATGTAAGTTTTGTTTATTTCTATAAGTACACCACCTCCTCTTGTTTTGTTAGTAACAGTATTATTTCTGTCCGTTCTGAAAATTTCCTAATTAAGGTGAAAGTATTGAGTATTACTAAAATTATCATTTAGCCAAGTTTTGGTTAGACAAATTATTGCGTGATTACACCTGTGAATATTTTCTGACTCTTCAATACTCTTAGAACACTGTCCTCTTACATTCTGAAAATATATAAAGCAGTGCGCCGTGCATATGGTAGGTTCATGAATATTTTTAAAGTAGCTAATAATCGTAAAGCAAAAAAACAGTCACTTGCTAAGAAACATCAAAAATGCACCTAATAAAAAGCAGAAGTGAACCGAAGGTAGCACATTAGCAAACACACAAAAACCAGAGGAAGCTATTGTAAACAAACAATATCACTGTGGAAGCAATGCACGATTAAATGAGCACTGGGCTACTGTATGCTCTGGAAAAGAAAAATAATTATTATTTATATAAATAAATTGGTTCTCTTTGCCATAATAAATAGTTGACATCAGAGGAAAATATATTAAACGAGAACTCTGAAATTTGTGGTTGCTCAAAATAATGATTTAATTTTTATTGTAATATTTTTAATATTTTCTTTTGTTTTGTTTTGTTTTCAAATAAAATTCACAAAAAGGACAGCAATCAATAGTCCATTACTACTTCGGTTGTGCTGAAAATTATTAAAGCCTAAAATTTTGCTGGCTAATTTTATTATTAATAGATTTTACAATTTTTTTAGTTTAAAAAAATTTAAACAATACATGCCCATTTTATAGGCTAAATAAATACTGTATGTCCAAATCAGTGATGTAATAAATAAAAATAGGCCAGAATGACTGGACATCTGTAGTTAAGACTACAGGTCAGCTCGTCAACAGTGCATCCTGTGATTAGGCCAGGATGTGAATATGCCAAGACGTGAATAGGCCACCACATGAACCCTGACTACACAGGAATTAACTAAAAATTTTAAGAAGATGAGAAATTTAAATAGATCATAATACCTCTCTTAGGAAAATTGCTCACCAGACAAGGGCGAAGAGAATCACTCTCAACGAAATACAGACAAAAAAAAAAACACTAATATTTTTTATAAAATTTAGCACTACAGTTTTACTATGTTATAATATAAATTTTTCTACATTATGTAAAAAATAGTAAAATATGGCAACTCAAGTGCCCAGATCTGCCAAGAAGGCAGGAACACCACGAACGCTCTTCTTGAAAATGTGGTGGTTGACGGTATCGTGTTAAGAAATGCAACAGAAAAAGCTGCAGAATCGTTGAAGAAATTAATATAGAAAATGGTCAGCAACAGTACGTACCAACATAGGCAAAGTGCACATCGAAGCACAGTAGCATGTGACAATCACGTGATCAGAACTGGTAAACTGCATCAAAATTATGCTGTGAACTACAGAAATCACACTCTGCAACGGCAGAAGCATGTGGTATGAAGACGGAGGCACAGCAGCTTACATCCTGCTAAGAAAAAAAACACTGTAGCGCGACTAGGGTCGGCTCGAACTAATGTAACAAGAAAGAGTAGCTGTAGCCTTATTGAAAGTGAACTTATTATTTATAAATTAAAATTACTCAACACCAAATATTGTTTATATAAATTAAACTAACTAATGACAATGGTAAAAATTAATCATCCTGAATTTAGGAATTATAAATTAAAAACTTGATATGTATATTATTTAAGTTATGTCGTATTTGGTACAGCACAACAGTCAGTATTTGTCTGGATGTGGGTGTAGAGTAACTAAGCTAGTATGTTGAAACATGGTTGACATCTATATTAGTGCTTTCTCCTTCGGCATGGCTGACAGATCAATGTGTAGTGGCCCTCTAAATGGGTTTATAAGTATACCAGATTATCAAAACATTACATTATAAGTTGTTTCAATATCCATTACAGTTATTGCTACATGGAAATACGAGTAAATATTAGGTTTGGTTTTTAGTTGCCTTACTCTTAGATAGTTGATATCTATTTTGCTTCTGATACATGATTCAAAATCACTACATTTGACTTCTGGATCGAAGCGTGTCGCAAACAGGGCTTTGGTTATAAGTTTCACTGCTCTGGAGGTTGTTCTAACTCATATTTGTGCTGATGGCTTGGTAGCTTTACTGTCTGCAGTGTGTTGAGAAATTGCACCGTCTGTTGTTTTTCGCCGACTTTGCACTAGTGTGTAGCCCTTGTTGTTGGTTTCTTGGATGGCTTGCAGTTTTATTTGCTTTGCTGGTTGAGGCTGCTGATCTTGTTTTGTTTTTGCTCATTGGCTTCGGAATGTGGGTTGCTTAACCTGGCTGTATGTTGGAGTTGCAAAAGATTCCATTTTGTTTGTAGTTAAAATTAGTTTCAGTTCTGTCACTTTTTTGCTGTCATTTAATAAAGTTTTTAGAATAGCATTGTCACGTGTCAGTTTTTTAACTTCTGTCAATAAATTACTAACTAACACATTAAAAGAGTTTGACTTCACAAAATTTCATACTTGGTTTCTTGAAGGTGAAGAGTTTTAACACTTTTGCACTTACTACACAAATAAATAGGTTCGTTATTTTTTACCATAAATTGTTTAGTTATTTAGTCGACAGTCTATCCTTATGGGCATTGTGACAAAGGTTGCTTAAATGAGAAAACAAGAATTCTGAATGAAAGACTTTATGCACCTTTAAACACTTCACTTCGACCCTTACAGTTTTGGCTACAGTGTCCTTCAATACAACACTTACATTTAAAACACATTAGTTCTCAAAACAAAATTGCTTGTGAATCCTCATGAGGTAATTCTATCATGCGAGCTCATCTCTCTTGACAACATTATTCTCTCCTTGTACATTTTACTTCAAGGCATTCATTCACTACTCACACAATCCTGCGATACCCAGATTTTAAGATCTTCTAGCTTAAAGACAGCCATTTAGAATCCTGATGACATAGGCCTGATATATTTCCTTTTTACACCTTCCCTAATGAGTAGTGAAATTACGTGATAGTATTTTCACCATGCAAGTTCTCCATAATTTTAGCCTGAGTAAGGGAATTTGCCCCATTCTAAAGAGTGATCCAAACAGACGTAACTGCAACATACCTCATGTAGTCACCACCCTAGGACGTCCTGGGCGTAGAATCGTTTTTGACATTACGAAAACAAGTTCGCAGCCATGTTCTGGAACCTCCAACTTTCCTCAAAGACTCTAAACCCGAGCCACTGTACCCCGACTACACCAGTCTTCCACCACTTGACTTTGCCGAACATCGGCAAGACTACAGAGGCGGATTTCCATAGTGTATAGCGTACCCACACTTATGATGCGCTCCGAACCCGAGGAGAGCTGACACTGCAATGGATGAGACATGCTCGACCCTCCTTTGTCAAACCTACCACTCCTCTCACCCACACTCCCACTCCTACACCCCCACCCCCGGGATCCCACCCCTGTTCTCCAATGCGGTTCAATCTGCTTGATCGCCACTTGAGCAGATGGCTTGACAGTCAAATGGAGAACAACGGCAGCACACCCGACGCAGGAGAGGAAAGAAAGAGAGAGAGCCCCTCAAACAACTCCAACCTAGAACAACTCGAACCCAGAAAATGGGCACCCAGCCACATCACTTCCTATACTCAGTCCCAAATCAAGAACGGGGCTGAAGGACCTGTTCAATTTACTGACGTCCTGTTAAGATTCACTTTGGCACATTCTCTATGAGCTGTTGTTTTACATCCACTGCTGTAGCTCATAATTTTAATATAGTTACCTTGTTTGATAATTCTGCAAATTGAGCTGATCATTTTGTTCATGTAATCAGGGTCTGCAAAACCTTTAAAACCTGATTTGCTGGTCATGATGATTAACACTCACTGATTCCTCTAAACACATCTGAACACTACAAAGGCTGCCAGCTAACTGTACTAGAACAACATTCTTTGTTAACATGTGTTTGTTCGTGGAATAGAACAAGTCCATGCATGTGAGCATACAGAATGGAATAATCCCTAGACAACAAGGTGTTTTGTTTACCACCGTCCACCATTTTGCCAAACACTACCAAAATATGTGTAGAAGGCTGCCCACTGTGAATTTAGATGCATTGACATAATGCATATTTATTTCATGTGTCAATATTTTAACAACTGTTTTGTGAATAATTCTTGCAGTTACAAATATAAACCCACGTAAATCAAGTATCAGAAACATAGCCTACCAGAGAAAGTTTTGATTGAAGTATAAGTTAAAATCCCTTTTGGTTGTGATTGTGTTACCTTTGCTTTCAATAGTTACAGAACTTTACTATTTTACATGCATAAATATTAATGCATAATTATCATAAAAAATTACTTATTTGGAATTTTTTTGTGAATTTGAACTAAATTATTTAGAAGATTTCTGTGGCAACAATAAAAATAGCCTAGGCCTACTGATCTTGCATAATTTTACAGATAAATTCATTCGAAGCTGTTAAGTGTAACTAATGTGGGTTTTACAACGAAAATATATAAAGGCGGGAAAAGGCCCCTAGGCTACTAATTACTATAAAATGTAGATAGGAGTGTACAAGTACTTACAGAGCTGTATTGCACGTAAAGGAACATATAACACGCTTAAGGACAACACACATTTTGCGCGGATGCGCGGTCGCGACGTTTCGCTGGCTAAGTCAGCTTCATCGGGCGGTGAGCGATAGTACACTGCAGTATGGCTGACTTGATGAAGGTTGTAACCAGTACACCTAGCGGCCAGAGGGCGAATTAGAGTGGCGGGAAATTTGAAAGTGAAAAGTTGGCCTCCAGGCCTAAACATCAGATAATCTACTTTCCACTTTTTATTTTAATACCTAAAGATAATATTGAAACTTATTTTGTTCATTCTTTGTAGACCTGTGACTTTTACCAATTTGCTGCCAAGGAAGTAATTTCAACATTGAGTTACCATGTTTTGGTGTACATAGGCCACAAATTGTTTAGGTTTCATCAATAGTTATTGATGAAAAACTAATGAATGTTAATATTTTAACTATAATCACACAACATTTTTATATTCCAGTAAGTATTTAAGTGTTTTTTTAATGCTTGTGCGAAATCCAATTGGTGCAACAACAACAAATTACAGCAATGTTGTAATTATAGTTTACTGTTTCATCTGACGTGCCTAAAGGTCTAGAGCCAGTGGCTTTTGATACGTGGATACAGCGCAATGTAGCAGATAGTGTAATGTCACATCCTTTGTTGCCACAACACTTCCCTTTCTTGTCCTGCCCTTTTGACTTATTAGTGTCACATACACATCATTATTTCTTCCCCTTCCTGCTCTCATGTTACTTTCTATTTGTAGTTTTCAGTCAGATACTGGTATTGTCGATAAGAATTTTGAATTGTGTTGTGCAATTCTGTACTTGTGTAAGGTGCTAACATGCATGTTGAAAGCCAGAAACTGGAAAGGACATTCAGTTATTGTTCACCAAACTATGCCAGTGGCCAGACTTACTGAAGTTAAGATCTAATATCTGGCAATCATTGGTTCCTCAAAGACATTAACTGAAAAGGGCAGGTCTCAAGATGGAAGCGTAGTTGCGAGTATGTTTGTTTGCATTGTAGCATCACTTGAGGCCAAAGTTGTTTTTTATAATTGTATGTGAAGAGATATTAATTTGTAATAATGTTTATGACTTACTTAGAAACCAAGATAATGTAAATATGGCTGGGGAGAAAAATGTGTGCAAATAACTTGTAAACAGACAGCACCTCACTTTTTGTAATCATTGTTTTGGTAACTGTGCATTTTGCTTAACCCTTATGTATTAAAGTATAAAACATTTAAAATAGATAAGAATTACTTTTGTTCATAAGCCTTTAGTTTAAGGTTTTGCAGAGTTGTTTTATTGCTTTCTTGAGTCTCTTTTTTAATTTGAAAAGCTGGAATGAAATACAGCTGAAATAAAAATAAATTTTTTTAGGGGATTCTACATGCTTTTTGATGGGTAATCATGTAATCCAGCACAGAACATGATAGAATAATTGTGACATGTAAAACATAGAAACTCAATAAACCTGAAGTATTATTTCATTCTTGTAATACCTGAAATCATGAGGCATTTTAACGTAACTGCCCTTTAAAATGTGTGCATAACTGACTACAAGAAATTCCCACTACGTGCTGCATGACTATCATCCCTTGTTGTGTAAACATCCTACATCACTTCTCACAGAAGATATTCCTGAAATGGGTTAATATTAAAAACTGAACCATTTTTTGTGGACATATGCCATTGCGAGCAAATTACAGAAACAGATCTCAGTTCTCAAAACGTCATGTTTGTCATTGTCGAAGGAAACCTTATACTTTTCATCTATTTTCTTTTTGTTGTGTTGTCTGTGTTCTCATCCTTTGTCTTTCTTTTTGTTTGTTTTTTAAACATGTTCCGCCAATTTTTGTTGCCATTTCTCATACATGTTATTGTATTGTTTTATTTTATTTTTCTTTGGTTTTTGTGTCGTCTTTCTTCAGAAATTCTGTTCAGAAATTAATTTGTGGTGTTATATTTTTTTTCTGGTGTCTTCTTTCCGGATACGACTACATCATTTTCCGGAATTTTCTGTATGTTATTTGTCTGTTGACAACAGCTAATACCGGCTTTTCTTTCTTTGCTTTTGGTTTTACTGTGAAGTTTTTCTGCAACATGGCAACCTTCACTCGCAGTGATGTATGTCCATAAAATTGTTTAGTTTTTAGAAGAATAAATTGGTGACTTGTTTAAGATGTAAGTAATGTTCTTTCTATAACAGAAACAGATCTGCTGCATATTTATAGCATGCGCTGAGCTTGTCTCTCTGAGATGTCACATTGGGTTCTACTCATTTATTTTCACTTACCATCATATATCACCATTTTGTGCTTGCTTCAAGCATGCGCAGAAGCACAGTTCTTCCCTCTTGTATCCAGAAATGTGCCAGTTCAACTGTTATTTTGCTGCCGACTATCTACCATGTTAGACTGGCAAGTAAGGGTAGAAATAAACTGTCTCTGCAGGATTTGTTATGTGAATCCCTTGTAGGAATATTTAAATAATGAAGTGCAATGCTGAAATATTGTGCTATCTTGAATTTGTGTTATATTTGTAACTACATTACTATAATTTTATCTTATATTTATGATATCTGTATATATAAAAATATAATGGAACAAACTGTATAAGTAGATAAACAAAACATCATGCTAATGAAACAAATTTTTTTAAACAGACACTTTAAGGATAAGTAGAAGCTTGGGGCATCTTTCCCTCTTTACTTAACACACACCTTCTCTACCATTTATCTGCATCTCTTACAGCGACAATTGGTTCTTAATTCCCATGTCAAGCACAATATTGCGGCTAAAATTTTAAGGGTTATCTAGAGATTTGCTATCAGCATAGCTTTATTAAGAAAGAAATCTACATTCTGCATTGGAAAATGTAAGCAGAAACATGGGCAGCTTGAGATTATTACACAGAAGTAAAAAGCTGATTATAAATGTTCCTTTTTCACCTCTTTGTGCAATGATACTTCAAGTGTGGGCAGACTGCTTAAAATATATTCTTTACTTGCTGCAAATGGGACACAGTGTACATTTATCTCTGGGCAGACTATTCATTACTGTGGCATTGAATTTTCTTTGACACTTCTTACGTGAACCCAGATTTTCTATATTGTTGCAAAAGCAATATTCATTATAATAATTGTACAATGGTTTTGTGAAGCAAGTTGACAAAACAAACAGTGATCCAGACTTTGAATTGTTTGTTCATCATACTAGTTGCTTCAAGTTTTGATTATTGACTTGTGTACCTGTTTGCATTTGGGAATAGACACTTATATCAGAACTGACCTAAGAAAATCTGCAAATAAATTTTTTCCATTATTGTAGTAAAACATTTTTTGAGACCATCATTTCCATCAGAGTCTTTTCATATATTATTTTCAGTAAATCAGTTGATCCATTTTTATTTGTTATGTGGTGATTAATTAAATCTGCTATTTCTCTATGGTTTTAGAAGCAATGTTTTTAGTTGCTTCTACGATTTCTGGGACACTATAATATGTTAAGGGAGAACTCCTGGGATTTGATATGTTACGAAATCTATATACTGGATGAATTTTGCAACCTTTCTTGTAGTCTAAAAACGTGTACGAATAAAATTAAGTGTTTATTTAATATGAATTTTTAAAATAGGCCATTCAAATAACCTTTATCTGATAGCTGAAAATTCAAAATTCCTTGATTCGATAGTCTGTATTCCTCCTTTCAGTAGTGTGTGTAAAGTTGGCAAAATTTGCAGTAAGAATTCAAAGAACATAAGCTTAATATATCTGTTACAGAACATTCCTTATGGTATTTTTGACTGTAGTAATGAATTAAAAAACCAACCAGCACTTAACGTAAGAAACACTGAAAATTTTTATTAATTGAAGTACTGAAAATTTTTATTCGTTGAAATAAACCAAAATGTAATAGTAGAACACTGAGTCACTGTACCATATCTTTCAATTTGTTAGTTCAATTAACAGTGTAACTTAATTTCATTTGAATGCATGGCCACCCACTGCTTAAATAAGTTAGTTAGTAAGCTTAGTTGTACTTAAGTTACACAATAAGACACAAATGGAATGCAAAGAAATAAAAGTATTAATTAACCAAACAAATATTTCCAAAATTTAGTACAATGAGCATAACATAAGTTGAGATTGAAATTTATATTAAATGTTTGGTCTTACACAGAATAAGTTCTTTTTTACGTCTAAGCTAACTTTAGTTACATAAAATGCCATTAACACATGTAAATAATGCAAAAAACACATGATCAGTTAACCAAAATTTTCAAATTTACAGTGAACATAAGTAAAGTATAAAATGTAATTAACTGTCTTGTCCCGTGCATAATAATTTGTACATTTATGCTTATTTAAGTTACATAAAAAGATGGAAACAAATGTAATTAATGCAAGAAAATACAATAATCACTTAACCAAACATTTTACAGTTTTTATGTTTAGGTTGTTAAAATATTTGTTTTGAAATGTTTGGGATTTTTTATAGTTTGAATGGGATTTTCTTTTTTAATTTAGTTTCCGAGTGGCTTTTTCCTTTTTTTCCCGAGTCAGCTGATTGCTTCCCACTTTCTTCATCCCCACTCCTCGTTTTTGTAACTCTCATGTTTTGTAGGGCCAACCTGTTTACAAGCTAATGAGTTTGTGATTATGGGACACCGTGTTTTTTCTCTTGTAAATAAATTTATTTAATTGGACAAAGTTGTATTTGCAAGAATTGTAGTATAACCAGTTTGGTTTCGTCCAGGGAGGTACTTAGGAGAGGGTTAAGCTTTGCCAATTCATTGTAATTGAACTGCACACTATCGGCTGGTGGGATACCCTGAGCAGAGAGGGTGCCGAGGAGAGTGATGGTTCGACTTATATGATTTTCCAACTTCGTAATCAACTTAACACTGGAAATATTAAGTTGCCAGCTACTACTGGTGATGCTGTAAAGTGTGTGCCGCAGTCACTGTACGCATGAGAAAATCTTCCATGCCAAACAATGGATTGCCTGTAGGCAGGCCAGGAAAGTGGGAGTTAAGAGATTAGTAGCCAGTTCTAGCTGAACAGACTTGCTGGTGAAACAGACAAACAAGTACAAGTAGGCGGTACATCTGTACATCTTGCACCTCAACACATCAATAGCTTAATCAACTCGTGTTGTAGCAAAGGGCTAAACTTGGTGGACTCTTGACAGCATTAAGGTTACCTATCACAGGAGATGATAGTAGCCTACAGGCTTAGCACAAAAACACTTATGGCATGAGGTTACTATGCGACTGAGAGCCTACGTTTCATCCAAAATCCAGAAAATTGTCCTGAATATGCATTGGAAATTTTGGATGCCAGGATATTTATTCAAAACATGCTCGTTGGGAATCAGCACCTCATTGAATAGATGATGTCCAGGGATTAAGACAGGGTGTTATTAATCAAAGGGTAAGCTTGAAGAGCGAAGACTCCTGCCCACCCTGAGCATACCTGTAGTGTCAAAAAATGGCAAAAGTTTTTCGAGGCAACCTTGACACACTGATTATTTTACAGAACATAGATGTCTTCTACAAACACTTCCTGCCAAACTTTCAAAAGCCACAGCTCTGCTGCTCTGTTGATAGCTTCTGGCTGCAGTGGCCCAGTTTGAAGATTATTGCTGTGACAGTTGTTCATGAAACACTGAACATATTCATCTCGAATACGGGTAACCAGCTCCACTGTCTTATCTTCACTGTGAACATCCTGTAGACCATTTACTCTATAGAGGTCTGGTGGTTGGACTACTCAGGAAACGCATCCACTGGATTATCCTCTGATGCTACATGGTGCCACATTTCCACTGAAGTAGCATCATGAATTTGGCCAACATGATAGACCGCTAAGGTCTTCCACCTGTGAGGAGACCCCGGCAATCCAGTTTACAACAGTGCTTGAGTGTGACCATGCTCACAAGTGGTTAACTGATTGAAATTTTTCCAACATCGTTTTCACATATTTCAGTGCCTTGACAAGAATGGCTGCCACACACAGCTCCAGACATAGAACCTAAATAATTAAAAATGGCTAACACTAAACTGACTGTCACTGTCTCATCTGATTGTGCAGCTCGGAGATACGTAACTATGGCATCTGCCACTTCAGAGCTGTCGCAAAACCCATGAAATTCATAACAGCTGTCTGAAAGGGACTTATAGAGACATGGGAACGAGACATTGGAGAGTTAAATCTCCAATGTGTGCCACTCTTCAAGGATGTTTCTTCGAAGGGTATCATCCAAGCCAACGTTCAGAAGTCACAGTCGCTGCATCAGTATTTTTTCACAGCAATAACTGAAGCCAGCCAACCCAGTGGATTGAAGATACTAAAAATGTTGGATAGAACGGTCCATTTAGTTGGGAATTAATCTGATATGAAAGTGTGTCTGTACTAGTATTCCAGCTGAGTCCCAAGAGCTTTTGTAATTTACTAAAGTCAAATGTCACTGAAATGGGATGCTGTACGTCATCAATAAGATAACCATGCTAGGAGAGCTGGGTGGTTACTTGTAAATTTTCCCATCCAGAAGCGAAATAATTTGAGTAGTTCAATCACTTATTTCTGACTGGCTAACACATCTTCCACAGTGGCTGCGCCTGTCACCACAACATCTGCATAGACGTCAGAACGCAACAGAGCAACTGGCACTTGGGACTTTTAAGTTGTTCATCATCTGCTAACTGATGAATGCTGCGGATTGTTAAGCATGGAGTAGAGGAAATATTATACCTCACTGTGTTCAGTTAAACCTCACTGACTTGGGCTGTTGGTGAAAACTGCCATAAAATTCTTTAAAAGTCTCTGTGTAGAGGTGTCTTTCAGATCTGTCTGCATATCTGTTGAACCTCACCAGTGTATATAGTATCGTACCATCAGAACCTTAGAAGAGTGTTGCACACATTCGTTTGTAGTTTTGGTCCAGTGAGAAGCAAGTCATTCTCCTCTGATTCTCAAAACAATCTCATCACAGAATCAAGGGATGGATATGAACACAACATTGATATACATCATGTGACTTCTGAACAAATAGTCTGAACCTTTCCCAACACACACTCAATAGCCATGGGAGTTCCATGCTTGCCTCCAATTCTATTTCCGGGCAACAAGGAAGGAAATAAATTTGTCCTGGTCAATAGGTCAACTGGGCCAGGAACGTGGCATGAGGGATCAACTAAATGCAGACTATCAATGTGGTTCCAATTAGACTTTGACAAAAAAGCGTGAAGCAAGTTACCAGTGATCTATGACAACACAAATGCATCCAACTAGAAATTATGACCAGACTGTCCAACAGGATGCAGAGCTCAACTGACAACACCATTGGCCACTTTAGCTTTAGCACATGACTTTCTCTGACCTGGCAGAGAAACATGTTAATGTAATAGACCTAGTCATATTCGACAGCTTTCTGTTATGCAGCTGGCCTGACTTGCAGAGTCCAGGAGTGCCCAGGCAATCTGATAGTTTCCACTAGAATCAAGTACTTTAGCCAAAGCATTTCAGAGCAAAATATTTGCTAGAACCTGACCATGAAGTGATGCAAGTGGTTGTTCACTAGGTGAGGGCTCCAGTGTTATACCTTCAGTTGCTGGCTAAAAAGGTTCCTGCATCCTGCAGGGCAATTTGAGATTGCCAAGGGTTAATTGTCGCAGTTCAGTAAGGTGGGCTGGCAAGAAGCTCATGCATGTGAAGGGCAAACTGCAGCACAGTAACCAGCATGAAGCCAGTTTAAACACATTCAATTTCACTTTATTGTATCAAATCTTTCTTTGACTGATTTACAGCCAAACACAACACGCTTAAACAGTTCATGAGCATCCTATGCACACTAGAGAAGTAACTACAGTGCTACGAACAGACATGCCAGACTGACTTGACTTCATCATGTTACCTGCGACACGAGCTGGCGGATACTTTTGCTGAGTTTGCTTTGAGGCAGATTCAAACTCTGGACACCTGCTGTAAAAATTAAAAAATTTAATGAAGTTATCTAGACTTTGAAGTTTATCACAAGGAAGTTGTATCTCCCACTGCTTGCGCAAGGTTGCATGAAGTTTCTTCTGAAGTATGTGAATTGGGAATCATCAAGGGATCTCACTGCTTCACTGGCAACTGCAGAGCTCCCAGAGCACCAGTGTTTTTGGTAATAACCGACAGCAATTTTTGCACATGTAGGAGAGCTTAGTTGTATGTTCGGTGATGTTAAAAGTAAATCAATATATTGAAGTATAGTGAGATATCAGTTATTACATCTGACTAAAATATTCTAATCTGTCTTGAATTTCGTATTCATCGGCATCAAAGACTGCATAGCTGATTATGGTTCACCTACCAGTAAGGACTTAAGGTACAGCAGTTGTTCTACACTCGTAAGTTGCTTGTTGTCGACGACTACTCTGTAAGACTGTTAGCGAAAGTTACCCACTCTTGCACATTGTTTGAAAAGGTCGGCAGCTTAATTGATAACACAACTCTGCTATTAAACTGGCTATTAGTAGGCAATACTTCTAGGTCCTTTTGTGGTGAACTGAAAACACTTTTGAGAAGGCTGTGTTGATATGACATAACCAACAAATACAAATTGTCGAACTTGTTTAAGCTCTATTTCTACCTATGTTTGTATCACTGGCTGAGAACAACTCAAACTGTAGGTGATCTTCTTCAATGGCCTTTGCATGATTTTTCTCAATGTCCTGAGACATTCCGAATGCACACTGTAACTGATGTTCCGTCTTCTGCAATCACAGCCTATAAGATGAAACTTTATTTTTTTTTAATACTATGACAAAATAGGCAGGAGTATAGATATGCTAGTATTCATACTCACTGCAAATTTAGCCACAACATACTACATTGATTTAGCCAGTATCTGACCTTGGAGGGTCAAATGTTTTGTTATAAAAACAAGAACTGGGTTAGTAACTAACTATGTCAACACAGATTTGTGGCCAAAGAATATAGAAAAGTTATTCATCGTACATTAACGTAATCACGATGTCCAGACAAGCATGACTAGACAAAACTAACTGAAAAGAACATGCTGCCTAGAGTCAGCATCATTAATTTTAAGCACCACTGTCCAGTGTGGTGGTAAGGTGGCAATATAAACAGTCAAACAATGTGTAAATAAATTAAAGAAACTTAAGGAAATACTTTTGTATAAAAAATGTTGTAAGTTATTAAATGTATTTGAAGTTAATAATAAAAGTTATGTTTGATGTTAACTTAATTATTTTAATGTTATATAATCAGACTGTAACTCATTCACTTATTTTAAAAAGTAAAAAAAAGAAAGAAAAGTATCGATAACTTACTTTTCTAGAACAAGAATGAAAATATACAATTAATTTTTATTAGATTGTATGAACACTATAGCATGATTCTACAAATGAAAAGCCATGCTAGTAATTAATAGAAACTTAACACAAAAATATTTTTAAATAATATTATTTAAAGTTACAATGAATTTAGGGTGTGTGTAAAAAAATTACTTATTAATAGAATTTGAAAATAACAATAAATATTTGCACTTTATTAATTTTTTACATTTGTTACTTCAACCACTATTAATAAATATTTGTAAACAGGTAAAAAAACTGTCACATTTTATATAACAGGCGGAAAAAACATATGTAGGATTTAAACTATAAGCATTTACTGCTTTACAGAGAAGTGTTTGGGGCTCTGAGATAAGCAATTTGATTTTAAGTAGGGCACTTGTGTTCCATAGTGTCTGGTAATATCTGTAAATTACGAATGTGTACTAAGATATAAGTGCACCGCGGCCTGTCGGCCTGGCAGCAACCGACGTGCAGGTCAGCTGAATATAGTTAGTTCATATGTAAAATCTGGTGGGAAACGTTTAGTAATAGCTTTTGTTTTAAACACTGGTTTTTACTGTCACAATTCCAGAGGCAAGTTACAGAAATTTAAAGTGTGAAATTGCCAATAGAAAACATCTATAAACTGAAGTTTTAAACCGAATAACAATAAGGAAACAAAGCAATATATTGGTTAGTGCTATCTTTTAAATGAATATTTTACTGACAGTGTTAATACAAGCAAGTAGCTTGTTGCTTCACAATTAAACATGGTACATTTACTTTTAAAACACAAGTGTCCTCTATCAAATTGCTCGCCTCGGAGCTATGCACACTACTGTGTATAGTGTTATACACTTATCATTTCACTCTGTGGGAACATATTCATCAGCATGGGCCAATGAAATGTAGGTACTTGTGTTTAATTTATTGAATATCTTCTTATGTTTTTTGTCATTTCATAAGTCACGAAGTTGTAGTCTGTGGTCCACATATTCTTGACACCAAACTTGTTCACATCCACCTGCAGGGGCTGCATCTTGGACGTCATTAAATTTCCTATGATTGATGTTCCCACTCCCTTGAAGTTTCATTTGGTGGTAAATAGCTCTCTTCCTTTTTGATAACTGACCAATTTTATTATTATTGGCCATGTATTGCCAGCTTTCATCTAGCCTAACCTATAACTGCGATCTACATTGGCAATTCCAATGCCCACACCTTTAAGTTTCGCAAGGCACATCACTAGCTAATCAAGTTCAGTTATTCCTAATATCCTGAAGTTGTTCCTTCTCTGGTACTGCTCCAGCACATTGTCTTTATGTCCCCCTCCAGGTCACTAAATTGCTTTTAGAACTTTACTCGGACTGTTAATATCCTTATAGCATTTTTGAAAGGTTTCATTAATATTCAAACCATAATAAACCAACTTAATTTTTAAAATTTTAGTAAGGAAATTACTAAAGTTATTTTGTAAATATATAATATACAATACAAATTTAAAATTGTGTTACATTACCATATTGATGTGCACTTTACAATGAGTGTTAAAAACTCCAATTCACAATAAAGAAGGTTCATTGACACATTAAACACTGGTTGAAAGTGACTAAATTCTCTGTCTCTTGATAAATAACGTCTTGGATTTGCAATGACAAAAAAAAACATGCTAGCGAGTGTGGACCGTTGTGAATTTTTTTAAATTTTTTCATTGAAATTATTTTACAATATTTGCATTGCAATTATTTTACAATTTTTGCATTGCAAGATATTCAATACTATAATTTGTATTTTTGTTAAAAATATTTACAAAAGTAAGTACCCAAATTAGTTTAGTGATTTTAGTGATATTCTTTGATGTGAAGTTACAAAACTATCACAAATTAAAAAAACGGGAAAAAAACCTACTTCCCCAAATCGTACAAATGGTGTAACATGTTTCACTACATGGGATAAGTGCGAAAATTGTAAACAACCAAGAAAATTTTAATCCAAAGTATTTGCTCTCAGCAATATTCATGAAAAGGTTGGATAACAATGTGTCACACAGTCCTTTACAAACCATACTACATATCCTAAATTACCACAAACAACATTACAAACATGAAACAATTGCAACTCAAACTATAAAGACCAGCGGTCATTTACCAGTGACCAAAATTATTATAGTTAAAAACACTTTATATATAACTTATTCCAATCAAATATTAGTCTATTTTTGAAAGCAATCATAATAATCAAAATTTGCACAACATAATGTATTGTGATAAGGCAAATGCCGCCCAGCTGATAAAGCTGCAAGAATAATGTTCAACAAACTGAGGTCGCTGGTACAAAAATTATACAAAGTTTCTCCTACCTCATTCTTCAGTTACAAAACCCAGCCAACTAGTTCTACACTGCCTTGTACTCGTGGTCAAATACCACGACACAGAAGGCAGCAGAAAACCAATGTGACGTCTTCTTTGTCACACCGTGTCTTACCCAACAGCTGATGACAGCACAGCAGTCAATATCCACTGCTCCTCTGACGTAAATAATTACTTTTGGCTTGCGGCACCGTTTCCCATTTTAAAATAGGCTAATGTTGGTGATGCAATTGAAATGTGATGTGTATGATCAGTCATTAGGCCCGAACATGTTCACTTTCAATATATATGTTGCATAAAATCATAGGACAGCTTTAGTAGAAATAAACAGTTTTAACACAAATGCAGAGCAACAGATCACAGTTACAATCACACCTTTATTGTATGCACAAAAAATTACTAAACTGTCTAATGCTCACTTCCTCAGCTGATTCACACAGTACTGTCACTGCAGAGCGCTTTTCACCTTGGTTTAACACAGCGCCAGCCAACGTACCATACATTACCAACCCAACAAGTACTAGAAATAATTGCTTCAAAGCCACGACATAGTCACTTGTCCTACTCTTCTTTCTCACTTTTGCGCCTGAACACACAACCACAGTTTTACATTCAGCACCCAGTTCAGAATAGCAAAATAACGGTCATCTCTACGAAAGTGTGAGACTGTGCGTCATTTATATTTTGTACTTAAGCACATACAAAACAAAATTTGATTCATACTGCCATAAAAATTACTTTTTTGGCATTAAAATCCTACAGCCGCTTGCACACCGGATAAAGTATTGTACTGTGTTCTGTATGAACTTTTTTACCAACAGCCATCTATTACTACAGTAATTACAGGGAATACCATTCTCGTCAACATTTCTATTTATTGCCAGCTCTATTTACTTCTCAATTTCATTTTCATTTCGAGAGTTTGTCTGGGAAATGCCATAAAAACAATAAAACCCAAATGGTGCGTTGTATGCCAAAAACTACGGCAAATAAAAAAACAAAGAAATTTTCTCTTTGTGTATTAAAATTCATTACTATCGACCAAAAAAAGTGTATCATAAGTAAAAATATGTTGTTGAACCACAGTTAAAGAGTAGAAAAGTGTACATAGTAAAATTGAAATTCTTCATGATCCACTTCAAATTAATATTAGTGGTTCTGAGATTTGTCCAAGAATAAACTTTAAAAAGATGTTAACTGTGATGAAGCGGGTAGTATTGGTAATCAGATTTTGAACTATATCATGAAAAAGGAAGTGTTGAATTGCTCATTTAAAAAGAGTTACAAGCTATGATAATGGGGACTGATAAGTTCTTCAGAATGAACTGTGATGTCATTCATGTATACCCATAACTTTTGTTTCAGCACCTTGTTAATACACTGATATGTAATACAGGAAATATTTAGTTTTAACTTTTCTTATGATTAATGCGCATTTCCCTTGGTAATATTTTAACCATCTAGTCTACTGAAATATATGCAAATAAGGCAACTATACCAGATAGAATAAATAAAATAAAATGTCTCGAGAAATCAGAAGAAAGTAAAGAAAATTCATCTGTACCTCAAAATGAAATACAACTGGGATTAAATATATCATTAACTGGGCATACATACTTTATCAGTTTTGGACCGGTTGTGCAACATACGAGATCGCTCCTCACAAATGGTTTGTGTCTGACAAATGAGCAACGGTAGAAAAAATATTAAGTTAAGGAGTTGAAGCTAAAACTTGAGAGATGAAATTTGTTGCAATATCTTTTTCTGTCATGCATTCATGTGATGTGACATAATCACAAATCTATGGAATAGGGAAGGGGCAAATATTGTTTCAGATTCAGAATGACAAGTGCCTTTAAGCCACTTACTAAAGTATTTTCAGACAATATTCCAAGTGTGCCAAAAGAAGACCTTGTAACATCAGGGGATTGTAGATTGGTGTAGAGAAGTGATACCCTTGACACATTGCATTTTAAAGTGTACTGTGAGAAAGCAGCCACTAGTTCTAAAAGTGTCCCAACTAGAACAATTACCTCCAACTCGTGCTTCAGCTTGTTTCCATCTCTTTTAACGGTTTTCCATAAAATACAAGACTGGAAGGGAATTAAAATGAATCCAGAAGAATGGGGATGAAGAAACAGTAGCCACCTTCTCTTACCAGTTCCTACAGACAAGTCAACAGCTCTGGAATGCCTTTTGAGATGTTCATGTAAGGGAGGTAATTGTGGTGCATCCAACTGCAGTTGTAGGAAACACAATATTTCATGTTCTTCGCTTGTAGAAACTGTCAAGGATCGACCTGTCAAACTGTCGTGAATTGCCTTCTGGGCTGCAATGATTGTGATGGCTATTAAGGGCGCTAGGTACGGTATGTAAAACAGTGGGAAACAGGTATACCACTATTGATAATCTCTGAAAGAATTAATGAAGTTAATAGTATATCGTTTTCGGAAGTAGGTGTCGTAATGTCGTATAATTGTCTAAGACATTCAATGTGTATAAAAATATTTTAGTTTTATTAAGAAAAACATCAGGAAAATAAGCATTTATTTAATGATTTAGTTAATTGTAGTAGAGTAATGCAGCACAAATAACAAATAAAACCATGTCTTAGACTTGTGCCTTACTATGCTCTATAGTACGTTGCAATATGAACATTTCTGGAATAATTATTATCCTGTAAAAACAGTAATGAAATTTAAATAATTTCAGTTTTTTACCTGATGTATACATTACATCTACTTGTGGAGATATGTTGCTTTTATCCCTGTTACCTTGAGTGAACGCGGAACAGTTATGAGAGGATGAGAAGTGGTATCTCATGTTACGAAAACTGACAGGTATTATCTGCAGGGCCCGATCTATCAACTAGAGCCCGATTCTCATGATAATGCCATCGGTCCTGTGGTAAAGATGAGAGAGGTATCATTTTATTCTGTTTTTTTGTATATATTACAAATATTCAAACCCGTAAAATTAAATCTATATGTATTTTTTTTCTTTAAAAACAGAATGGAAGCTACCGATTTAGATTTCCGGGTTAGCATATTCGTAATCTACACAAAATACTGAATAAAATGACACCTCACTAGTATTTACCGCATGATTGAAGGCATACTTTCACTCAGCTGATACACTTAGAAGCTTGTTCCCTTTTCTCAATACGTTCATTATAATATGTTTAGAACAATCTACGTTTTGAAGATACTTCTGTTGAAAATTGTGTATAAGTTATATAATAAAAATAATCAAACTGCTCGGCACTTATACTTCAATATGTTAGTAAGAAAGAATTTCAGAATAAAATCATTAGAATAATAGCTAACATAAGAGTCACGTATGAATGCAAATCCCAATTCCAGAAACCAATAATACACTGCCGTTCTTGTAAATTCATAACACTTTTACTTTTGCAATTAAAAATATAAAATTTTTCATAACAGTCTGGAGTTCATTTTCGTAAGCACTTAGGACACAATCCCCAACCATCCAGAACACAGCCTCAGTATTAGCGAATTTGTGTATAGCTGTAATTGTGTAGTTTTCTTTGATTTGTTCAGTTTCAAATATGGGGATGTACAATCGTGCAATAAAAAAATTACGCATATTTTGAAACGTTACATATATTTTAAAGATTACACATATTTTAAAAATGATATTAAGTAAATAAAAATTGGTACAGAATACAAATATTAAGGTGCGATTAACAGTATATTCATTTTTCATGTCTCACAGGTCTCTTTTCTTTACTCCTCTAGGCTTCTTGTTGGACTGTTGTTATGTAGAGGGGGTCTTTTATATCTGTCCTCAGGAACCTTATGAAATCTTAGCTTTTACACATTCTTGAAGCTGACATTCAGAGAAACTGAATAAAATAGTGGAAATAGCTTTTGTATTTCCCTACTGGTTCATAAGTTACACCCTAGTGGGAGGTCCATGAATCTCAGGGAAATTTGGGTTTAAAACGTGTTTTTCGAAGCAGTTCTGTACCTGAAAACAAAAGCCAATCACATAATTTAAAAGTTGCAATTGAATTTAATGACCTATTTAACATAGGATGCACAAGTTCCGGCCTAGTGTGTAGGTCACTGACTATGACGGAAATTGTGTGATAAAAGCACAAATACAAAATTTTTTAGAGAAACGAAACAATAGAAATTACATTCATTAATATGTACTTATTATTACATAAAATTCATAATGTTACCAGTTTCCGAAGTACCAGTGACAAGTTAGGGTGTCAGAGAGGGAGACAACTGTAGTTCACATATTTTCTGCGGACACACAAATGTTTGTTGAGCAGTATGTATGTGCATGCGCTGTTGTTGAATTAACTCTAACGAAGCGTAGCGACGGCCTCTACACTACTATTCACACTAGCTTATTGACGTTTTGCATTTCACCAAATTAGTGAAAAACCGGTAACGGTCGACCCCAAAAAATGTTTCCCGTCGTTTGATGACATCGTGCCTTTAGTGTGTTACTAAGAAAGGTATGAAGATTATTTTGCCGTCTATTCTAGATCTCTAATGTTTTTATTTCTAAATGACAGGTTCAGTGCATAATTACTGAATTTTTATAAAGTAATCCTAACTCTGCTAAAAATCATTACAACTTTACTGTAACATAATATATAGTTTAAGTAATAAAGAACTTTTAGTAGGAATTATTAATATCGGTGCGTCATTTTGGTAGCATATAAAAGGACATCTTTTGTCTTCATTCAACGACGAAAAGGAAATACACTGAAAATATCTTCGTACAACATTCATTAACCATATTACAAATGAGAAAAATATTTATGTGTGCTAAACCAGTTGCAATATGCATGCCATTCTGATCAGTTTAGAGTAAATTAGAGGGAGGGAGTGAGGGAACTTTTACTTCGAGTATCTAATTTTTACCGATGACATATCCACATAGTTCTTGAAATCATTTGTTTGCAGATTGTTGAATGATATACATAAAAAATTGTATATCTCCTAGACAGTGAAAATACGTTTTAGAGTTATCCAAATCAGAGCACCTTAGGTGTAAAGAATGTTGTACCTAGTTCAAATAGTATGGTTTGAACAGTATAGCAAATCATACACATAATATTGAAAAAACACTTATGTTTGAATTATTTTGCATATATATATTTCACGGTACATCTGTATACAAACTACCATTTGTGTGATTTACCAAGAAATATACAAATATATTAAACTAAAGACAATGAAGCTTATATAATGTTTTATTAAAATAAGAAAACTTGCACTTTTTTGAAACTGTAAATATTATCACAAATAAAACTATTAATTTATGTGAGTTGCTTAATTTTTGTATCCTGTTAATTTATAATGTGAAAGAATTAATCGAACTTGTTAATTGTCTGCAAATGTTAATCATTATCTTCATATACTTACTCTTTATCTGAGCTCTTTAAATTAATGATCTGACTTATGCATCTTGCATTAAAGATATGATGTAACTACTGCTATGTCACCAACAAATTCATTTTAGAATAATAATAATTTATGAAATTCGTACCAGTGCATAAAAATACATGTTTTCTTGTACTCTCTTTTGAATATCGCCAACATTTTTTCTGCGACATTATACATGAAAACGAAGTGTTCAGTTCAACTATGGTTAATTCTACTACACGTTAGAAAGAAAATACGTTTTTTAATGTGAGAGTATGGCACAGGGAAAATTTCTGCCACTAGTTGTGCTTCAATCACTAATGTACCAGATAAATATGAAACCACAGTAAAATTAAATTTAAATAAACTTGGAAATGATAGAAGTCATTAAATTTAATTTTGAAGTGAAAAGGAACAGATTTCGCATTTAAAATTGTCAGCTTAATGTAACTTAAAATTCAGGTCAGTTTGGTGCACTATCGATACCAGCGCTCAAGTGGTAGAAATTTTCCCTGTGACAATCTTATAACCTTGATATTTCTAACCTGTAGTAGGATTAACCTTAGTTCAGGTCAGATGCCATGTCCGAAACTACTATTTAGGTTACTAAATCAACCACGTGACCAGGTTAGTGCTGTAAATATTTGGGGATTTAGGGTGTAAAATTTACTGAGGTGAAGTGGCATGCTAAATTCCCAAATACCTCTGTATATTTGTCGGCTGCTGTTTACTTACGTTTTATACACCGCTTCTACACTGAAAAACATTAATTAAAAACAGTAATAATGTAAATTAAAGGCCCATAGTGTTATTTTGTATGTAGCAAATAATTTTTTTATTTATAAATAAATTTTGTATTTTCTTAATCACCCTTAAACAAAATAAAGATTACAGTAGAATTCATAATTTAGGATGTGAAAAAACAGCTAATTAGTTTATAGAAATAACGAATAGACAATTTATTCAACAGTAAATGTTAAAAAAATTAAGAGAACAGCATCAAAATATAATACTGCAAGTTTCTTTTCGACCTGCGCAGACCCCAAGGTCAGGCAGCAGTCACGTGGTTTGAAGTGGGGTGGAGTGGAGGGGATTGGTGTACAGTTGTGCGTTTGCCTGGACACGTCACTCGGGTCACTCGCGAGAGAGGGCTTCGCAGGTCGGTTTACATGATATGATAACGATGTTGTCTTATAGCGTCCAATTCAGGAATTAAGTCGCACATTTCAGCCAATACACCATTACGAGGACAAGCTCGGGGAATAGTTTACAATGTTGTTACACATTTAAAAGAACAGAAACATTTATATAAATTAAATTACAACGTCATAGATTCGGCAAGTACGGCAACAGGTGTTTGTCAGTCAACCATCAAAAGCATCATTACCGAAGGTAAGGTTAAAAGTAAAAATAGTTTATCACTTTCTACTCCCCGGGTAAGAACAAAGAACGAAAGAAAAAAATTGAAGTTGATGACTTTTCTGAATGTGCCGTACGTAGAAAAATTCATGAATTTTATACTGTTAGAAAACAGTGCAGACATTAAAGAACTTGACAAAGTTCTTACGAGACGACGGTACAGTGAACCCTCGATAACTCGGACCTCGATGTCCTGGACTTCAAACAACTCGGACAGAAATTTTAATAATTTTTAATTAATTATTTCTTGGTTAAAAGACATAAAAAATTGTTTCTGCTGGATTAAAATTCATCACATTATATTTTAGAACAGTATTAGACTTTATAACGTAGTCGTCCATCGCTACTTAGCCTTTAATAATCCCACAGTAAATATCTGGCAAGTTCCGTGTGGTAAAATGTTGCTAGCGAGGTGTGCGATGCGCGAGTAAAGATGCAATGCAGCAGGCCAACCTCTCACTTCTTTATCTTTCCACCCTCTTCGTCCTGCGAGCCAGGCACGCACGTGTGTCATAAATAAACATTTCAGTGTGGTGCTTGTGAAATGACGATAACTACGGGTTACAATGACACATAAACGGAAAATAATTTTGTTCTGGTATGTACAATGAATTCAGTGTTGCAAAACAAACGGTCCCGGACATTAAAAAGGAAAATTAAAAATCATCGCTTTGCATTGCGATGTAGAAAAATTGGTGAGAAGGTTTTACGCCCCTTTAACAACGATGTTTTCAAGAACCGATGTGGGTGGTGAAAGAACAACACAACATCCATGCCCAAGCCGGACACGATGAGTCACGCTCACTGATTAATGATGCTCTGTTGATAACGTAACAGCGTCTGGAGAGTTGTAACGTTTTAAGCGTGAATTGTATTTGTTTTTAAACTACTTCACAGGAAATAATAGCATACATGTAATGGACCGTAAAATGTAAACGTCTTATGCGGGATAGTTTAAAACGATTTTCATTGAGTAACGCACATGAATGGATTAACAAGATTTTGAAGTGTTAATTTTTCCATGTTTACTGTACACCGACAAAATATTTTTCTTTATTTTAGAACAAATGGTCATGTTATAAACGAGTAAGTATAGGAAAAAATGTACATTCGTTACATTCTACACCAAAAAAATTTAGAAGGTAATTTTTTTTTAAAACCCCTTATAATGGCCGCACCCCATTTTTTGGGCCTAAAATTTGATCAAAAACATGCGGCGATTACGCGAGTAAATGCAGTAACTCTGTAGAACATGATTAAAATTTTATTGCTTTATAATATGACAATTTGTGTAAGAATAAAGCTGTAAATTATGTGTTCTATGATGCAATTTACATTCATAAAATTAATTTTTAAAATTAGTAGTGTTAAAATGTGTTCACATAATGTACAATGACCCAGGATTGTTAATTACAGTACCGTTTTTATTCATGTATACGAGGAAAATTATTTTTATACCTTTGTAACTTTGTAGGAGGGTAGAGTAACTATCAGGCTAGCAGTTGGCTGCTGCCCCTACGCTGTGACATACGGATATAAGGTATTTTTCAATGTAAACATCTTGTGTGAGATGCGTGTGGTCACGTGCGGCGTTTGTTTTGCATTTGACTGTACCGGTTGACCTTGACTACTTCCGTTCGCAACCTCCCATCTTATCTCCAACGATCTTCTTATCTCTCTCACACGTGCAGGCACATTGGCTGTCGCCAGCCAGACGAAAACTTTTATGTGATAGAAGGGTGCCAGCTTCTAGCACAGAGATAAAAAAAAGGATCAGCCAGAAGTAGCAGCATAAAAAAATAAATAAAGATCTCACTGCCCACATTGTTTGACATTCTTTTATAGTCCTCCACGTTACGTTAATTTTCCCACTGCATGGCGGCCCTCCCGTAACTTGATACGATAGTTACGTACAAAACAGTATTTTTTATTCCAGCCTCTTTTGCTTGTAGAAATAATAGCATACTAATTTCTTTGCGTTTCTTGTGATTAGTGACTGATTACCCCACCTCCCCAGACACCCCTCGATAACACGGACAAATCGTAAATCGGACAGTTTCTTCCCCCTTTTAGTCAGAGTTATCGAGGGTTCACTGTATTTTGAACTGTAGCAAAGAATACTTGCAAAAATTGTTAAAACGTCTCGGTTTTTGATGGAAAATTGTCACTCTAGAAGAAAAATTTTGATCGAGAAACCTGACATTTCCGCATGGAGAGGGAAATATTTACAAGAAATTTGTGCATACCGAAATGCAGGGCGGAATATAGTATACATTGATGAAACTTATCTACATGCTACTCATAGTGTAAGCTCTTGCTGGCAATCAAGCACTGAACTGGGGGTAACAGAATCCATCGGTGAAGGACAACAATTCGTTTTAACTTATAATGATTAAATTTATCTTAATTTTTAAAGCAAATGAGTGTGGTTGATGCATTTTTTTAATTTTGTCAAGTATTGAATGGCGCCGCCCTACCCCATGCTTCAGATACATTGCAGTATGTATGTAAACTGGTTTTATGTACGAAAATATTCCATGTGTACCCATTGTGCCAATATACAAAAAGAAAACAAACTTCAGAAAAGGTCAGAACCTCATTGTTGAGACACCATGGTCATGTAAAACACAGTTTCTAAGCCCTCCAACATAGCTTAAAGCGGCCTTTTCAAATTGCCGCACTTCAAAATGTACTAACTGGATATATTTGAAATTCAGATTGTAACCTGCACTGAACTTAGTTGCAGACTTTCCACCAGTAAAATTATACTATGCTCACTGCTTAATCAGGGAACACTGAGAAAAGTCATGGAAATTGAAACCTGGTCAGGGAAACCTAAAAAAGTCAGGGAATTTTGTAAGGGGTCAGGGAAAATTTTGACTAGTGCATCAAATATGTACGGTATCTGTTACACAAATTGCCTTGTACATGTGAGTAAACTATGGTGCTGAGGGTTACGAATTTGATCAATTTTCCTCCACATCTGCAACATTTAGCTGCAGTGTGACCATGGTTTTTCATGACCACCCACACATGCAGTTTATTTTTCGTACACTGTGCTAAATTTATTATTACTGAGTAAATGTGTTCAGTTTTTACTGTATGCTGTACAAAGTACGGTACTGAATAAAAGTGTTTATAGCACTGTATGGTTGCCGTAGAAGTATTTACCCATTAAAAATGGCTTCACTAGATTTTTGTACTCTATGTATCGAGTTGCTGTCATGCGTGGGTATTAGTCTGAGTTTATTTTTCTCAGTAATTAATTGATTGTATGCTGTATCAATCAATCTGTTGGATATTTATGTGTGTTTTAAATATTTTATTAATGGCTTGCAATGAAAATCTAAGCTAAAAATTTAGAACCTTTTGCAATGTTAAAATATTTACTGGGCAGTTGCTTGGTGACGACTCGTTGCATCTGCGTTCTATGGTTTGGTGGCTTATTTTAAATGGTGGCTTATTTTACATGGTGGCTTATTTTACATGAAAAACTTGTTTGTTGCGTGATTTTGGTTAAGTGCGGTTTTGTAATGGACTATTATATTTCATTAGGAATGTCTATAGAGGTAATACAATCTTTATTATGGAATAACTTTTGCGGGTGTTGTTCAATGGCATTGTCTAATTAGGTTATAAGCAGTTTCTGAATTAATATATGTTCAATCTCAGGAGTTACTTAGCAGCCACACATGAATGACTGCAGTGAAATGTATAAGTTAATATTTCTGTGGTTATGTTGCAGACTGTATGGTTAAATAAAAATTGCAGACTTCCACTTTGGCCAGATTGGCGACGTATTGAGTACAAAAATGCATTCCTAGCATAATTTTTTTCACTATAATGGCGACATATTTAGTATAAAAATGTATTCCTAATATACATTTTTTCGCTTGATTGGCGACGTATTCAGTACATAAATTGTATTTGTAGCATAATTTTCGTTAAGTGCAGTTTTCCTGACTTTTAATTTTTTTTGTTTGGATAGCAGAAGTTTGGAAGATGTTTAGTTTGTAGGTCTAATGTCTTTCCATAATGAACTATTTCTATTCCTAGATTTACCATTTCAATAACAGTGGCACCAGTTTGCAAGAGTACAAATTTTCAAGAAGATTGGTTGAAAGAAGACAACTTTTTGGCTTAGTTGCATCTTTCAAAATTCCACAGAAATGAAGCTGTGTGTTCAGTTTTCCAGAAAACATTTTCTTTGAGTAATATGGAAAGACCTGCTGTGTCAAGTCACATGACTGGTGAGAATTACAAAATGGCGGCAAGAAACCGCAGAACGTCTGTAGAATTAGAAACATTTTTAACTAACCCAGAAACAAGTAAGTGTGAAACAAACTTCTTGTCTGTGTACATCATCGAGTTTGTGTACTTCTGCTTCTTCAGGTTCTTCAACTGTGACTAAACAGTCGGAAATAATAGTGCAAGAACACAAGGTGCTTCACACAGTGATAACATATCTTTCGAGTGAAAATGTTACCTGTGCTGAAATAATTTGGTGTTTAACAACTGTGACATCACTCACGTCTCTGTGATGTAATGCAAACGTTGTATGTATATTCCCATTACTGTTCCCAGACTAGGATATTGCTAATAAAATGCAACTTCAGAGAACGAAGAGTGGCTACATGATTTTGCAAGGACTTGCTCTTTATTTTTATAATGAACTGAAGAAGGAATTGGTGGAATGCTCAGAGTTTATGAATTGCTGAACAAAGTGGTTCTGCGAGGACAAATGGATATTGTTTTGTGGTTCTGGATGGAAAACAGTCATCGTATTTCAACCAGGTATTTTTCGTCTAATTTTCTTAACCATGCAACTTTTCGAAACCCGCTGCAGGCTTTCACACAGGCTTTTTCAGAACTTAACTTGACCAAAATTTTGCAAGTGAGAATATCAAATTCCTCCGTGACCTCTCTACCAGTTTTGCTACAAATCTTGACACTCCTTTACTTCTAGACATTGGTACTTGGGGACTTCACAGTGTACATGGAGCTTTGAAGGCCGGATTAAAGGCAACTGAATAGGATATGATTAAGAGCGCTGTATGTTTTATTTAGAGATGTTCCTGCACAACATGGATACTTGAGCCATTTTTCAGGATCCACAGTTTTCCCATTGAAGTTTTGTAGTATTCGTTGGATTGAGAATGT
The DNA here is from genome assembly GCA_003012365.1 of Medauroidea extradentata. Taxonomy (NCBI): domain Eukaryota; kingdom Metazoa; phylum Arthropoda; class Insecta; order Phasmatodea; family Phasmatidae; genus Medauroidea; species Medauroidea extradentata. The sequence goes on from PNEQ01021292.1 coordinate 92,226, forward strand.
GAAATTGGCTAGTAGAACTGTGCAAATCTTACCCAAGATGATGCAATATATTGATGGAGTGGGGAAATTTCCAAAGTTGGCCCCAAAATGTAATAGTTTCCATACTGTTGCTTCAGCGTTGAAATATGGTCTCTTGTATTGTAAGCTGACATTCTTACAGACACTAGCAAGTGAGGTAGAGCCTTTTTTGACAGAGTTTCAGTCAGACAGTCCCCAGGCCCCTTTATTATATGAGTGGATGAGGAGAATGTTGTGTGGTGTTATGTCAAGATTTGTCAAGGAGGAATCATTGAATGCTGCTAATTGTATTTAATCTATTGATATTTCAGACTCAAAAAATTTTGTTACAGCAAAAGAGATGGATTCGGGGTTGCAAAAAGTTAAGCTGAAAGGGAAAGTGATTGATGTTAGTTATGAAATTTTGTGAAGACTGTCGAACTTACTTGCAAGTATTGTGTAGGAAACTTTTGAAAGAACCCACTAAAGTATTCTCTTACAAAGGGTATTTCATGGTTTGATCTAGAAATAGTTTTGCATCCAAACATTAGAGACAAGAGATTTAAATCCACATTGCAGCACATGGTATAGAAAAGACATTTTGTAGGCATAGAAGCTGATGCTGTTTCTGAAACAGATCTTACCAAAGGAGAGATGAATAATATTTCAATGAAGCAAGGGCAATTGTATGATTTCTGGATTAAAGTTTTATCTAGTTGCAAAGGGGACTAAAAATAATTGGATGGTAATACAAGACTTGAGAGGGGTTCCTCAATAAATAGGGAGTGCAATGTGGAAAATCAAACAGAGAGTAATTGATTGTACATAGGCAGGTACATGATGCAGTTACATGCTTGGTGATGTTAAAAATGTGGTTATAACAAACTCCATGATACATGCTATCCAGAATACTGGAAGCCGCTATCAAGAAGCATTAGAAAGGAAAAAAAAGGCAAAAGAACAAGAGTGTGCTAAAAAGGGAAAGAAAATAATGTGACAAAAAATGTTTAGTTGGAAAAGAATAAATAGCTCTCATTTAGAGTGCACAGAAGGAAACTACAATGCTATATGAGGAAATTAAAACTTCAAAAGATAAAAATTACTTTGTACTGTACTGTTTGTGTGTTTTTTTTCGTTAACTGCACATTTCGTGCATCTGTAAGTGCAGTACCTACTAGGCATTTTGTGTTGTTATAGTCTGCACATAAGTTTTTGGATTAATTAAACAGGTCCTTCTCATTGGAATGCTGTACTACAATATAAGAACAAGTGAGTACAAAGAATTTGTTTGCCATGTCATGAAGTTAGGTTTAATTCTAAGTGATTCTGCGCAGAGAAAAATTATAGGCCTAGGTATCGTAAGTTTTGTTAGCGTTGTGGTTCTTAAAAGGAAGTGGTTTAAGCATGTCAGATTTGGTCAGGGAAAATCTGGAAAAGTCAGGGAATTCTACTTTTGGGATGGATGGGTGGATGGGTGGGTGGATGGATGGATGGATGGATGGGTGGATGGGTGGATGGATGGATGGATGGATGGATGGATGGATGGATGGATGGATGGATGGATGGATGGATGGATGGATGGATGGATGGATGGATGGATGGATGGATGGATGGATGGATGGATGGATGGATGGAT
>PNEQ01021293.1:8195-38808 GCA_003012365.1 Medauroidea extradentata
CTTTTCAGAACCGCAAAGCATAGACATCGCTTGCTTATTTTCCAAGCGGTGGTACTGAAGCGTGGAGAAGGTTTGCTCAGGTTGCGAACCGCAAGGTTAGCGGACGTTTATTACTTGTTAAAGCACTTCATGCTTAGGTCCCGGCGTTACCGCGCGTTTTATAGTCCCACGAGTAGCGTAAGGCCATAATTCTGCCTGCGTTTAGCGTGGGATGAGTCGTCGAAACTTCAGTATGCAGATGCGCCGTCCAGGGTTTTAACGGCGCAACTCGACAGAGAATATATTTTTTTTAATGCGTTGCTATACAGCCGTGCAAGCTGTTGTATTTTACAATTCCGTCGACCGCCGAAGGAGCGTTAGACTACCGTTCCGTAGGAGCGAAACGGCTGTGATGAGAAGCAGAAGCGTATTATAATTTTGTTCCTCGTATTTGTTTTGTTTTATCCCCCGCAGACATATTTTGGGACTGGGAATCTTCGCACATTCATTTGCGGACAAGCATGGCCGTCTTTAGTAGAAGGCTGGAGTCTTGAACGTGGCAACACTGTATCGGGGTCCTGCTGCTGGTCGCTCATTGGCTGCCCTAGCCACTGTAGAGTGTCTGGGTGCAGCTTTGAGGCCATGATCTTTCATTTATTTCAACCAAAAACAAATAACTAAAATATTTTTTAACCAAATGCTTTGAAAAAATTTGAGACTGAGTACAGTCATACGATATACCATTTTGCCTGAGCGTTTTTTTTTTTTAATAATGTACCGTTTGCTAGCAAAAAATTATTTTGCTTCATTTTGGCTTATTTTGACAAAAAATGCGTGATGTTTCAGGAGGAAAAAACTAAAAATCCGTACGGTGTATCGTAACAGAAAAATTCACGTGCAAACGATGATATATAAGTGTAAAAACTGCCAGAATTAATTTCTGATAAATTTATTAATTTGCGTTAATTTTTTTCGAAACCACTGCAAAACTAAAGAGCGAGGCCTTAAGTGGCTTGGGCAACCAAAAAGTGACAGGCAGCAGGCCCACGATGCAGCGTTGCCACATTCAAGACTCCGGCCTTCTACTAAAGACGGTCATGGGACAAGCCGTGAGTAAATTGTATGTAGACTGTATCTTCTACGTCTGTGATTCAATCAGTGCTTATCAAACATACTTTTGAATATCGTGAGTCAATGAATAATTATTAGAGATAATGGTATATCGTGAAAATATTTTGTGCCAACATACCCTTGAAAATGTTGCAGTATCTTGCAACATATATGATTCGGGTATATAAGTTATTTCTGATACAAATTAGCTGTCTTCATGTTTAACTCGCCTATAGCGTGATATTTTCACCAAAAAGATTTCTGGGGTGCATGGTAATCATGTAAAAATTATTTGAAACTCTCGTTAATTCATTCAAGTGTAACTAATTATTTTGGGGCCTGTTGAATAGGTAGGCGCGGCCATTACGCGGTTTTTTTTAAAATACGTCTTTAATCCTTCCAAAAGGCGGACCTCATGCGATGGCGGCCACGATGCGAGTAAATTTGGTGATTAGCGAGGAAACAAACTCGTAGTCCAATGTCATCATGCCAGGGTTGAACTATGTTACTCACTGGAGCAGCAGTCAACGAGAAAATAACCAAATCCCGGGGAGACATCAAGCAGTGGTATCTAACTTTCAGGTAATTGATCCTGCGAACTGTTTATGTCCGTGGGCATCGTGTGCATGAACGTGGATTTGTTAAGAATAAATGATTATTTCCGTTGGTGCTATACTCTATACAGGTGTCCCATAAGTCCGGTCTCATAGGGAAAGTCAGGTCTCATAGGGAAAGTCCGATCTCATTAAGAAAGTTAAAATAGGTGAAATGTAATGAAATGTTATTGTTAATAACATTATACCGTTGCATGCCGCTCCCTCCCGCTGGCCATCTTACATCGTGTACAAAGCAGTTTGAACCATCGCGTATATGCATGTGCAAAGCACATCGCGGCCATCAATTTGAAAATTTTCGTCAGTGATGACACATGGAATTGAACACACTGCTGTTGTCTTACGCCAACACACTACATCACTATTAAACTATTCCATATTTCTCCAGTATCTATTTATCCTATGAGACCGGACTTATGGGACATACTGTATAATCAAGTATATACCTGTTGTTAATGATCAACAACTGACACATTGTCTTTGAATGTTTCTTGCAACGGGAGTTTGTCAATTGGCACGTTGATACATTATTTTGCTCTTATTTGCTTCTTTATTATTAACTCAATACACTCCAACAAGACGTCTAAAGTAAGTCAAGCTTCAACTGCTAATGTGACACGAATGTACACTTTACTTGAATCCTTGTTTGTCCGCAAAAATACATGAATTTACATTTTACTGGAATCCTTGCTTGCCCGCAAAAAACACACGAATTTACACATTACTTGAGTCTTTGCTTGCCACAAAAGAATACACGAATTTACACATTACTTGAGTCCTTGCTTGTCCGCAAAAAATACACGAATTTTAAGGTATGTTTGGCGATGGATAAGAACCCTTGGTTTTCGCGAAAGAATTTTGTACCAACGTATTTCACTGCTTTACGTATACTGCTTCGTGGTCAATGATTGGATGATTTTTAACTCTCAGGGTCTTACAAAGTAGAAAATATGTTTGGTTTTACAAGAAAAAGTTTGTAAATTAATGTCAAAACGTTTATCAGTCTAGGCAATGCAACGAAAATGTCGCATGTCTTTAATTGGTCTACATTGTCCAAAAACCTGAGGGAATTTATATTTATTAGCAGATCGTTCGATGTGAAACGAAATAAAATTCGAATTCCTGTCTCATTGTTCAAAATATTTAGTATATTTACATTAAAAAATCATGGAAACGTTTTACTAATAATTTTCTGTGTTACTTTAAACAATTGCTGTAAAATATACAAGAATTTAGATTTTAATATACAAAACTTATTTGTGAGTATACAAGATTTGTTAGTAAATATGCAGAAATGATTATATATTTTCAAGCATTCTCTGTAAAGTTTTCAATATAACTAGTTTCCAAACAATTTTTTTGTAAAAGTAAAATTAGCTATTTTACTGTGTGGAGTGAGCGAACTAATCACACACGATTGGTATCACGGTAACATCATTCTGATCAGCAAAGTAAATGAATAACTCTTCTACATGCCAATAACCACGGAGCATAGCTTCAGATGAACACGTAAGGCAATGGAAGAAGATGGTGCAGGTTCGTTTTCTCCAAAAAAAATCAGTGGCACTATAGGTGATTGAATGTATCGATGACCTAGTCCAAAAAGAAAACAATCCAAAATTCCCAGTTTTAAGTAAAATGCATTAGAATGCATTTCGTTTCTCCGAAAAAATGTTTACATATTTGGTTGGTGTTAATTTGAAGCAAAAGTACAGAGCCAACTATTTCAGGTGTTTATAGTCTGTTTTGATGAAATTGTCACACTTTAAAAAATAATAAATTCAGTTTATAGCTCTTTACTAGGCAGTCATAATGAAGTGCTTTTTTTTTTTTATAAAACAAGTGAATTTACGTGTTGTTCGTCTTTTCAACTGGGTAAAGTACGCTTCTGTCTATATGTTGAAGAGCCAAATTGAAATATGCAATATTTTGAGTTGTTTCCTTTTTGAACTGTGCCATCGATATGGACAACTTGTACAGTTGTATTAATGACTTACGCTCTCTGGATGAATTTTTCGGCTGAAGAAAAGACTCCAGTCATGGCCATCTTTAGTAGGAGGCCGGAGTTTCTGCAACGTGTATAGATGCAGTCTACACTGACTAGGGCAGCCAATGAGCGACAGGCAGCATGGCTCCGATGCAGCGTTGCCACATTCAAGACTCTGGCCTTCTACTAAAGACGGCCATGCTCCAGGGCAGTTAGAGAAGGCCATGGCGCGAATATCCTCTGTTAGAAAAGTTCAGAACATTTTTCTGTTTTAAAGTGTGAACACTCATACTCTCCCATGAAAGACTGACGCGTCCGTCCCTGACAACTAAGTTGCATATTTACGGCGGTCGTTCTGGGTAAAAAAAATACTTGCAGTCTTGTAATTACGTCTACCGTTTCGTTAATAGCGCCAGGACTGAGACGCACGCAATGGTTGACAAGTTGCGTCGTAAATTAGTAGCTACATTAAAAAAAAAAGTCTTGTCACAAGACTGAGTGCGCATTTAAGTTAATTAAGAGTAAAATATTATTTAACTGCGCCACAACGTCACTGCCCTTGTAGTTTTTCCATTGTCATGCTCGTTTGTAAATTCGGCTTACCTCTCTATTCAACAGCGAGTATATTTTTTTTTTTTTCGAATTTCAAGTTAACATTAATAATGTCCTGTAACAAGTAATAAGTATGAACCTATACATTTTGAGTTATTTTCTGGCTGCAAACTGCCGTTCGCTCCCTCGATGTTTAGCAGAGCCAACGAATTTTTACGAAAATAATATTGCATAGATTTGTTTCAATGCCTTATGGACACATCTGTAGTTTCTGCTTCTTTATCAGTGATTCAATGTTTTTATCTCTCAGCGCCTTGAGGTTCTGCCTGTAGATCTGAGACGTGTGGTGTTACTGTAGCTTTATTATGGTTGTCTTAGTCAAATGAGTGACGTCTCTATACATAGGCACACTGCCAATAGCCATGAAACACAGCTGTCGATATGCAAATATAAGGCACTGAATATAAGTGGTGCAAAAATTTTTCCAGAAAATCGGGGATCCATACTTATCGATAGACATACACAAGGCAGTGTGGGTAAAACTCTGCTACAAACGTTTAAATAAAAATGCATTTTAATGAAATTAAAATAAAATTCCAATTACTGAATTATTTCATGTTACATATAAATATATATATATATATATATATATATATATATATATATATATATATATATATATATATATATATATATAGAGAGAGAGAGAGAGAGAGAGAGAGCGTAATATGTCTTGCATGAAATTAGCTGGTATATAAATGTTGTTGCCACGTAAAAAAAAAACTCCTATAATCAAAGCTCGTGAACGAGAAATAAATATTTTGTGGGTACCCTCCCAAGTTTATTTTGTGGTCACCACAGGAATATTTTGTTGACACCACTAAAATATTGTGTCCACCACAAAATTATTTTGTGATTAGTACAAAAAATTTGGCTAAGAAGACTTCCAACAAAATTTTCCTTTCAGCGAGCCTTGGCATAAAGTTTTTTAAAGTCTACGCTGGCCAAATATGAAGCCGGTAATTCGTCCGAATTTTTTAGATAGGCCTATTGCAAACACAGCAGAAAAAAAAAGTCTTGGAGGTGACCCATCGCATACCAGCCAAACTATTTATTTTAGAGGTATAGTTTACTGTTGCAAAATGTTTCTATTGTTGTGGTTAGAAGTATTCCTGCGTAAAAAACGTTTCGTTAGGTTAGGTTACGTTAGATTAGGTTTTTTAGGTAACCTAACCGTACCTGTCGTATCGTTAGGTTTAACCTGAACTAACAAATCCTAACGTAACCTAACCGAAAGTAACATAAACTAACCTTAGCTAATACATTTTTTCGTAGGACTTCTTCTAGCCACAATATGAACATTTTACAACAGTAAACGATACCTCTAAAATCAATAGTTTAGGCGGTATAAGATAAGCAGCTATTCTTAATATTTACCTTCGGTCACCACAACGACATTTGGCGAGGCCGATAGCGACAAAATATATTTACAATTTTTCCACGGTGAATGAGTGTAAAATGGGGGTGTAGGCTGGACCGGAATGTTGTATCGCAGATGGAGGCGTGGAATGTGAAGACTCGGCAGGACTCGTGGCAGCTGCACGGAACAACATCGCGCTGTGAACCGGGTCTATAAAGAGCGTTATGGCGAGGCTCACAATGGACTCCTGGTCGTTATTGCCGTGTGCACGGGTGAGTTGTATCTCACAAACCACGACCTTCCACGCTGGCCGTCTGCTGCCGAGGATCTCGCACTGTGGTCCCTGAACCTCCAGTGCCATACCGTAACGATGATTGTACTTGTAATTGCGAGGGGACTGTTCCTTAAGGGCGCGGTTCATCTCAATTTTCAACGACTTTGTTTATTTTTATATTTGCACCAGATATTATTTCTTATTTTAGACATAAATTATGATTAAATCTTCCTCTTAGGAAATTTTTGTATCTCTCATAGTTTTTGCGTAATGAGTCGTAAACGCCAAAATTTGCTCTTTGCGGTTGTAAGTACGCCATTAAAACTGACATACCAAACTGAAAAAAATTCACAGTGTATAACAATGTTGTACGCTATGATTTGACACATACAAAACAAAAAAAAAGTATAGTTTGTATTTTTAAAAAAATTATCGAATGTTTAAATTTTCATTTCGAAATTCAGCAATTTCTATTAAATTCAAAAAATATTTTATTTTATATATTTATATATGTCAAATTATAGCTAACAACATTGTTCTACACTGTGAGTGTTTACGGTTTGGCATGTCAGTTGGTTTTAGTGGCGTACTTAAAACCGTAAAGTGCAAATTTTGGCGTTTACGACTCATTACGCAAAAACTATGAGAGATAAAAAAATTTCCTAAGAAGAATATTTAATCACAATTTATGTCTAAAATAAGGAAAAAAAAAATATCTGGTACAAATATAAAAATAACAAAACGCGTTGAAAACTGAGGTGAACTGCGCCTTTAAGGCTCTTCAAGTTCGATAAAATCATAATTTCATGTTTGTATGAAATATTGTAAAGTTTTTACAGACGGTACTTGTGAGTACAGTTTCCTCGTACAAAACAATTTTAGCTCCCATAAATATAAAATTATGGTTTTCCTCAAGTTAGACACCCTTAATAGCTTTCAGCACTATTTGGACTCGTACATGCAAAATACGCCCAGCCAGGCAACCACTTTAAGGATATTCAAGTAGGGAAAAATTACAATTTTATATTTGTATGATATTTTGTTAGTTTTTTAACGTTAGGTGGGAGTACTTTTTCCTTTTACAAAGAAAAAAATTGCGTAGCCATTTTTCCCATAATAGTATTTTAAAGTAAAAATTTGCATGTTTTTAGTTCATACAAATCTTGAAACCAATAAACGTAATAAAATGAAATAATTAACATAGTAATTATGTGTCCGGAGCTACTGCTTCAGATATGCAAAAACCCACTGCAAATTTTTTTTGTATTTAAAACAAAATCTAATTTTTGCTAATTTTTGTTACTCTTGGCCTTTTTTTTTAATGCAAACATATTTTACAATGGGTTTATATGTGCTTCCAACTGTAGACTGTGACATGTAGTTTTGATGTGACTTTTTTTTCATTTAATTTGGTTTATTGGTTTCCAAGTTTTGTATGAAGTAAAAATATTTCAAATTTTGACTTTTAAACGTCATTGTGGGAAAACTGGCTGAACTAGTTTTTTTCCTTCCGTAAGAAGAAAATGTACCCTCAGGTTATGTCTACAAGACTTACCCTATTTCACACAAATATAAAATTATGATATCCCCCCCCCTCCCACTTGAACGTTTTAAGTTTCAGAGGTCCTCCTTTCAGACGTGAGTCAAGTTTGGAATTTCACGCGACGCGAGACAGCTATGTCCGGGATCGCGAATGACCTCTGACCTTGGAAAGAAGTGTGTGGTGGAAGGGTTTGCGGGGGAGGGGGTGAGGGGAAGTGAACGGCTGTCAGTCGAAAAGAGGGTGTAATTCCAGTAGGAGAAGTAACAAAGCGGTCGGGACTCTCGCAACTTCGAGCTCAACACCGGCTCTTCTAAATTATTGCACCTCCCTAGCTAATAAATACGTCCTCTGCCTCGCGACGACGCCTCAGGGCAACAAGGGCTCAAGAGACGCCAGCTTCAATACCCGGACAGGTTTCGCTACGGCTCCTTCCACGGTGTTTTTAGAAGAAGTGATAGTAACCTTCTTGAATTTTTGTATTTTGTGTCATAACTTTTCCTCTGGGTTATTTTTTGGAACTTTGACCTAACTCCGGAATTGAATACATACTAATAGAACTTTAGACACAATACATATATTTTTGTCGTTACTTTTGTTGCAGATGGAATTGCCGTTAGAAATTTCTTGTTACTTTCTTAACTGTAATTCGGTCGGTAACAACAGTAATAGGAAATAAAGATTTACTGTGTTTAAAATTCTATCAATATGCATTATAATCTATTGTTCATTGCTCCATGAATATAACCAGAAGAAAAGTTATTACACTTAATACAAAAACTCAAGACGGGGACTATCATTCTCTCTCTCTCTCTTAAAGGGGCGAGTTAAATGATACATTTACTTTATCAATTTTCTGCAATAAGTTGTTTTAAATTATTTTTTGTAAATGTGGCAATGTTAAGGCATATAATATATTTGTGGTGAATTTTGGAGAACATAATAGTGTTACCTATTTCCCTTGTAATAATTCTGCATGCCAAATTAATGAAAGATTCCATTATTATTTATGTCAAGCAGTTTACCAAGAACATAGCCTATGTCTTGTTAAAGAGAAAATTTTGATAATACAACTTGAATAAATGTTACGGCTCGAAAACTATCTAACACTCCCCCGTAATGGCACCGCCTACCACACGCTTAATATGCATTGTAGTGTGTGCTTAAATACGTTTTATACGAAACCGTTCCACATGTGTCCACTGGGTCAATGCGCGACAAGAAAATACACTTCAAACGATGGCGGAAAGGCAGTTTCAAAACGTCATGTCAGTCAGAAAGAAAAAAATTCGGAGCGCCTCAAAATGGCTGAAAAAGGTTATTCCATTTTCGGACTAAGAACTGGCTACGCTTATTCTCTCTGGTACAAGGAACATAAGTAAAATTTTCAAATTAAGGAAATATTCTTCGAGGGGAGGGGGAAAATCTGCAAAGAAAATTTAAAAGCTCTGGTTTCCAGGAACCCTATTACACTATGTTCACTACATCTTCATTTGAATTCAATTTGGCATTAAAAGTATGAAATCTTTTAATGATATTCATCTGATTAAAATAATTTGCTGTTACAAGGTGTCTGCAAATATAATGAAATTATAACCTTTCAAACGAACACTAATACCTACATGGATTGTTATGTTGCAACCAGGAACATTTTGATAAGTGCTGTACGTAGGATATATTTTTTTTCGAGCTATGTGTACTGTAAGATTACGCCTTGTTCTGATTCCTAATTACAGCTGAAATTTTTGTTATTTATAATTTTCAAAGTATTATTGGGAACTACAGTAGTTAAAAACATCTAGACCTATGCATCACTACAAATTTATGCTGCAAAAGTTATGAGTAGTTGCTGGCAAACTTTAAAACACAACAATAATTGTGTATGCCTTCAAACAATTTGTGTGCATTAAAAATAATACTCTAGAAAATATTCTTGTTGTTAGCAACCTAATATAAAAAATAGCATAAAAAAGAATAAACAGTTTTGTAAATTGTAATAGAGAGCCAGATATGAATTAATTTTGTATAGTGAACCTTATGTTATTAAACATTTACCTCATTCGCTTCTTAGATGTTTAGAACAAGTAAAACACTCTTACAGGTTTCTGACAATGTTTATCTATGTCGGAACTTGAATATGTAGTGGACTAGTATAGTAATATCCCTATCAATTTTGTAGAGTCAGTTGGTTGACGAATGGACTGGTAGAAACGTTAGTTTTTTGTGTGTGTATAAAAATTTAAAGTAAATATATTTTAAATATAGTAATATATTTTAAAATTTTAAGCTGGCATCCAAACAATAATATACAAACAGCTTTAGTACATAGAGGTGTAGTTTCCCAAAGGTCCTTGTTTTTTTTTTTTTTTGTGCTTGCAGCCAACACAAGAGGCATAAAATCCTCATGAATATGAAGAGCCAAATGAATTTTAAAGTAGTACTCCAAAGAGTATTGTTTATTTATTTGTTTTAAAATTATAATGGTACCGCCCCGACCCCCTTTATTTATAGAATAAAAAATGTACCAGTTGTAAATTTTTAGGTTATGTTTTTCACAATTTTAATAGTATCACATATATCGTTGAACCTCCTGTGTTTGGTGTAGCTATTACAACTGCTGTGTTTAACGGCTGTACATATTAAATGTATGACGACAGTATTCAGGAACATTTCCACAAACCAACGACCTGCAGGCTAGACTATGAGGTCCTGTGTACAGTATAGACTCAGTAGTTGTTTCATTGGCTGTTGTCTCAGTGACATACCTATTTCACCTCAGACCAGGTAGCACGGAGTTCGTACCTTGTTTCACCATAAGTACAGATGAATGTTTATCGCGGGAAAACTTGACTGTTTGCTGGGTTTCAACCCGCGTTCAGCTTACCAGAATATTACTGGCTTTAGCTTGTACTTGGAACTATTGCCCTATTTGACTGAGCCAATAAAAATCCTGAGATCATAATGTTTGATTCCTGTTATTATACTGTAGACAGCTAAGTCATATATATAGATACGGAAAAATTCGCGGGTTCACTAACCTGTAGGCTAGCCTCCAAGAACATGTGTGTATTCAAGCAAACATTACCTGCTCACTGGCTGCTCGATGACGTAGTGATATAGTTGCTTCTTCACTATTGGCTAAGCCACTTCCAGGGAGTGTCAAATAAGTCACGGGCCAACTGCGAAAGTGGCACGAACTTACAGTTGCTGGAATTATAGCTTTGGGACAAAAGAAAACGGGAATTTTTAATTTCTCTACATATATGTTTCAAGAAACTACAGCGTTTTCAAAGGTATGCTGGCCCAAATCATTTTGACGATATACCATTATTAGAGAGGATGGTTAGAGGTACGTAAATTTCACAGATACATTCGAGGTCAGGTTGAACGCCAATTATGTATACTTCATTGTCATGTCTGTGACTTGCTGGCGGCTGTTACGAAACGTGTTTGACTACTGCAAGCCACTAGTAAATAAGGAAATAATGCGAAGTGCTATCGCTTGCTACCTGCTTGTACGGTTATAAGCGATTGTGGCCAGTGGGTGTATAGGACTGACAAAGTCTAGGCTGCTGCAAGATGAATTCGCGAAATTGACGTATTACCTCTAAGGATGGTTTATCGCGAAAAAATTGTATGCCAGCATACCCTTGAAAACGCTGTAGCTTCTTGCAACTTGTATGACTGGGTGATATAACCTGGTACAACGTAGCTGTCTGCAGACCAATAACAGGTATCAAATATTACAACAGCGGGATTCTTATCGGCTCAGTCAATTAGGGCAACAGCTCCATGTACAAGCGAAAGCCAGTAATCTTTTGATATGCTGAACGTACGCTGAAACCTAGCGAATATTCATGTTTTCCCGCGATAAACCATCTTCTCTAACCATTATCTCCAACTATAAGTAGGGAAAGGAAAATTTCGCGAATTCAATGACCCGCGTGCTAGAATCCATTGTCCTATACATGCACAAGCCCTGTCTATTCGTTCATTGTCTGCTGTTCCACTGAGTTGCAGCTAGTGGACAAATGGTTGGGGCTTGAGTATGTATAGGACAATGGATTCTAGCAGGCGGGTCATTGAATTCACGAACTGTTCCTATCCCTAACCATAAGTGTGTTACTCGTCCAGAAAACTTCAGGGTGTAACTGAAAATGGAGAAACTTGATTTTCGCGAATAAGTTTTCGCACCACTTTGTTTCAGTGCAATATATGCATATATGCAGGTCTACTTCGGGGTAATTGACGAGTAGAGACGTCACTTATTTGACTGCACCAGTCAGAACAATGTCATCGCGTCACTGTAAAAAAAACTTTAGGTAATTTTACTCTACATGTAATGGAAGCTAATTACCTCTACAAGTGAGGGAAAATTACTCAACACGTGTCAAGGAAAGTTACTCAACTGGTAATGTAATTTTTCGTTACATATTGGCGCAAGCCCTCTAGGACAGTTTGACATAACGCGTGAGCGAAACTTCCGAGTGGTTTATGTCGCGAATACACTAACATGCGAAAATTTCCACACACATTCGGAAATCAGATTTCCCTCTCAAGGTTGGGGAATATTACCATACATATGATGAGTAACATTACTAACTTTTTTACAGTGTGTGATTTGCGGGTATAGGTTGTTCGGAATAAAGTGAGCACGCCCTGATTAAGTTATATTTTCAGCCAATTAGTATATTTCCGGGCTAAAGTCTAACGACTGGAAATGTCTAACATGTCTGGTCATGTCACTTGATGTTTGCGGGTGTAAGATAAATTCTGCAGTCGGTAGGAACCTGTACAGCTTCATAAAAAAATTTATTAACTATCTAAAATGAAAATATGACTACTTCAGTTGATTTTATTTCTGTACTGTTATATTGAAATAGGAAAAATACACGGAACTACATTCAGCAAATCGCTGCCAACCATACAGGTTGTAAGATAACTATTATTGATGTTGAAATGTGTGTAGTAACTGCTGGTGATTTTTTCAAAGGCTAAATCTTTAGTACTCACTTTATCCCGAACGACCAACCCTAAGTCACTGAGATAAATAATACAGTTTTTGGCTACGAAGCAGAACTGCAGGCGTTGAAACAACGTGGTGTAGACATATTTTCGGGAAAATCAGAGTTTGCTACCGATAAACCGTGAACATGTTTAAAAGATATTTGAAACGTACACAAACTTCAACATCCATCTTGTGAAGAAATTTATTCATTTTCTCGTTTCTGTTACTCTTAATAAAATATTAATATTTATACTTTTCTGCGAGTCTGTTTTACACTATACATTCGTTACTTCAATACTAGCCTGATGACAATAATCATAATTCTAATAATAGGTTGTATTTGCGATCGCAGACGGATTTGCCTATATTCATAACGTACGTTTATCAAATTTAGAATTAAATCTATTGGCCGAAACTCTCTACAACACTCCTCTGCCTGGGCAAGTGGTCACATAGTTAAGGATATTTAATATCAAAATTGTATATTTTTACAAAACATCCAGATAAAATTGTCAAGTAAGATAAAACTTTACTCACTAGTTTCTTCTACAAAACCAACCTTATTATACCAATAGAACGCCATTAAGGCCATGCTAGGTACTTATGTTTCACATTGGTGCAAAACCTGAAATCTTTTCCAACGGAAGGCTTTGAAACAATTCAAGTCTAAGGGCCGATTGCACAGTCATATTGAGATAAATCTAAGGCCTCTCTGAGTGAACTGTGACATATTTTCATTGCAGAGACCAAAAGTGAGTGAAATCTAAGGAAAAACTGAGAATTTCTTAAGGTGTCGTCAGACCATCCCTTAAGATTTTATCTGACTGCAAATCAATCATGGCGGTTATCAATAGAGGTTAGAATGCCACATGGGAAAGAATAATATTGTTATTTTAAATTTATAGATAATATTTTAGAGGAGGAACATAACCATGGTGTAAATGAAAGACTGCATTGGCATCTACAACACAATTTATATTCGTTGTACATTTTTACTTGAAAGCGATTTCGTGTTTTTTTACTGTCACTTTTGTTATCAAAAGTAATGGTTACGATACCATTTTATAAACTAAATTGTTACCATACCATTTTATAAACAGAATCAACGACGTATTTTTGTCATTTGTATTTTGCATTATTTCATCTTTACACGAAGATAAATTATTTTTTCTCGTGGATATTGTGGAAACACTTCACCTCAACTGAGCTATCTCAGTTTCCTGACTTTGAAATGCGAACGAAAAAAATGCACAATTCGTTGTACCTGGTCTGCAAAATAATGTACCGTTCATAGATAAGAAATTATTTGGCTTGATTTTAGCTTATTTTCATTACAAAATCCGGTGATAATGCAATTATCTGGACAACAATGAGGTTTATTGCTTTCAATAAATTTATGTACAAACTATGATATACTTGCGGCAAAACAATATAAAGATTATTTGATACGAAAATTATACTGCTTTAAAAATGTTTTTGAAATCACTGTAAAACTGAGGCCTTAGTGTGGTCAGTTCAATGGCTTTTGTGTCTGAAAAAAGGATAGAGGAGTCGAGAGTCACTCGTCATGCGTGGAATATTTTGTTAGACAAGAGGCCACACTCTTTAACACAAGTCTCTGGACTCGATAATATATTGCCTGTGCATTTTATTTTGTCTCTTCCCCTCCCTTTCCCCTCAACCACCCAAGAGATTCTCCGTCGACCGGACAGCGTGCATGTGTGGTCTTCCGTTGTCTCTCTTCGGGAACCCGTTCACAAAGTGGAGTTATTTTACGAGCGCGCGGACGATAACTCTTCGTCGCTTGGAAGTCCAGCATTCTTCCCAACCACCTGGCTACCGATACTCGACCAACCACGACGCACCTAACAAGCCCAATTAGGTTCCGCCTCTCCCTCCGCCCACTAACTTATCAACAACCCCACAAGGAATCTTATGAAGTCCTTCCTGTAAACCCTTTCACCACAAGTAACAAGCGGTATTTTCTTCTCCTCTACTGTACACGGCAAGATAAGTGAGTGAGGAGATTTTGGCCAGCACTTAACATCTAGGTTTTTGGGGTTGGTGAAAGGTGATGTGGCAACATGCCCTTACGGGGTGTTTGCCACATTTGCCTCACTCGATGTTTCATAACTAAAGTCTGCATATATTTAATGAGAAAAGGGCATATCGCCGGAGGGGCCATTTGCTGTAATACTTTTCCTAAGTGTATTGTGAAAATAAGTAAAATCAAGAACGCTATATACATGTATTATAATATCTGGAACGTGTTACACCATACTAAGCTTTGTATTATTTATGCACTGGTGCCTTTATCAATGAAACAATAAAAAATGTTTAATATATAGCCCACTATTAACGAAACGTTCTAGATACTGCCTAATTCAAGTCCGTGAAAAATGTACTCTGTCATACAATTACGTTTCTCAAATCACTTGCAAGGTCCAGCCCGATTATAGTGGCTTACAGAATGTTGACGTCGCATATATACCTGGATTTACGATGATCTCCGTTTCGGGTACGTAATTTCCAGTCAGTCTTGCAGCGAGGCCTCATGTCTAGAGTCCCGGAAATTTCACGGATTCAACTGAGGAGAGGTTAGACTTCTAAGTCGAGTATATGTTGGAAACTTTTTCGATCAGGTCGTTATTTATTCAACGTGACCTTGAGGACAACGAACCAATGGCGGACATGAATAAATACATCTCATGGACTCCCGCGCTACAACGTCAGATGTTCAAATGCTCACTCACTGGAGCAGCAGCCAATGTACGAGTAACTGAGGACAGAGTGTATATAGGACTATGGAGTCCAGCCGGCTGGTCGTTGAACCCGCGAAATATCCGGGACCATACTCATGTCCTGTCTTCCTCACGACATGTATCGCGCTCCTCAGCTTTGCAGTAGCAGTAGACACCCACGGTGTTTTCGCAGTGTCTTTTCACACCTGTACACTTTGCCGACACCTTCAATTAATATATCTGATATTGCTTCAATAAGCAAATAAGTGAGGCATCGTGCCCCGACCACACACACGTAGAGGTGCGTCAATTTCGCGGATTCATCTGGCAGCAGCCTAGACTTGGCAGTCCTATACACGCACTGGCCACAATCGATTGTCTATTGGCTTATAACATTACAAGCGGGAAGCAAGCGATAGCCCTACGCATTATTTCCTTGTTTACTACTGGCTTGCAATAGTCAAAGGCGCTTCATAACAGCCGCCAGCAAGTCACAGACATGACATTCAAATATACATAATTGGCGCTCAACCTGACCTGGAATGTATCTGCGAAATTGCCGTACCTCTAATCATGACGTGCCAACTTCAACTCCGGAACGCCGTCAACTTCGGCTCAGTCCCAGACGTCTACATCGGGTGCCCGCTGCTAACCAAAAACTCGAGCACGACTCGCACTGTCTGCTGCGCGAAAGCAGCTCTCCAAGCGGACACATTGTAATTACACTGACGAGGGCTATTTTAGCGGGCTATATTTTTAGACTTTAAAAGAATATTAGTAATATGTCTAACACTAATTAAAATAGTATACAATAAAATACTATAAAACTCTAACCAAACGTGCCCTTTAAATATTACCATAACAGTTACTGTATCATATTTAGTAACTTTCTGGGGTCACTAGGCACAGGCTTGCCAACTAAACAAGGCAAACAACCCTGAGACAGCGCCGGTTGTCTCAGTGACATGATGTTGAGTATGGAGCAGCGCCGGAATGATGGGGCGGGGGAAGAGGGAGATCCCTGAGAAAACCCGCCGACCAGTAGCAATCCGGGGACAGACCCCACCGGGAATCGAACCCGTGTCGCCTTGGTGGGAAGCGAGAATGCCTACACAGAATTGTGCAGTCCTATGACGGCTTTTATTCTTAAAATTTTCAAAGCGTTCCGTTAAACATTTTTTTGAATTTTGAGTATAATTGTGAAAAAAAAAAAACTATGTTGCTTGGTCTTTAGTTATGACTTTTCTTGTCAAACAACCGTAAGTAAAATTTCTCAGTTTCGGACGGTAGAGATATTTTTTAATTTTCCTGACTTTCCTGAAACACTTCTTTTTTATATTCCTGCACCACGAGAGAAGAAACTTAACAACCTGCCTGAATGTTTCTTTGAAAAAAAAAATATTTTTTTCAACCGAACACTCACTGGATGAATTTTTTTTAAGTCGGGTCAGTCTGACATTTATCAAGTAATTTAAATGTAACGGTGAATTTATATGTTCATTAACAGACGATACAAAAATATAATTTAGCCTACTCTTGTATGTGTTTGCGTTCGATAGTGAAGAAGATATATACCATGTATTCTAAAGATTTCATGGCTTGTTGAAATACACGGAATGTAATCTAGTGTACATTGTGTCGGTTGTATGTTTCAATTTACTTTGTTTTCGGTTAGTGGTCTAAAGAAAAATACAAAAAAAAAAAAAATAGATAGTGAAGTACGAATAATCTCACGATATTCGATTATTTTAATACAACATGTGCTAACTACTTCGATTAATATAACGATTACCAGACACATAAGTTCATAGGCACAGTAAATTTTGCAGTTATGCGCTATGCTTTGCTTTTTTAGTAATAATTGAATTTTTGTTTGTTCCTTCAACGGAGAAATTACGCCATCGTTTGATTTTAAAAAATTAGCAATAATTCCATGGCTGATTGTTGTGTCAGCATAGACTGCTAAAGACAGAGGACTTAAGGGATAAATTTGTCAAGAATTTCAGCAAAATAATTAATTTTATTTTGTCTTCAGATGTTAACTATGAATAGGCGTCAGTACTTGAGCAAATTGCAGAGTCGCAGAGAGCCAACAGTCATGCTGGAATCACAACGACGCGACAGACGCGACGCGAATATCAAAATACGTCAGCCAACCAGCACCGAGGTTTCTATAACATCACGTACGCCTCGACGCTGATTGGCTAACATATTTTGTAATTAGCGTCGCGGGCATTCGCTTCGCATCTGTCGCGCTATTGCGATTCCAGCACTGCATAGATGAGCAACAAAATAATCGAAGAAACAAGCTAAGGAAGCCATACATCACTGTGGTCGAAAGACGTAAAATTGATTCAGAAATAGGAATAGGTAGAGACACTGGTAAATCGCGGGAAAAGTTGATTGTTTGCTAGGCTCCAACATACTATGTATAACACTGAAGGTTTTGTACCTATATTGGCTATCGTTTATATGAAGTACCGTGTCCCTCTTCAACAGACCCCATTAGAACTGAACAGTTGTATCACAGAACGTATGTGGTTTGCCAGAAAACTGTTCACACGTATCACGATTGAGATACTACAGTTTATTGAAAACTATGTTAAATATTTTCGCGATTTTCCAGTGTCTCTACACTGTAAAAAACTTCCTAAAATGTATAGGAAATAATTAACCTAAACGCAGTATGGGACAGTTACCATACTTCATGGGCGTCACCAGTAATTATTTCAAGGGGGGGGGGGGAAAGATTTAGAAATTTAAGTTTAGCTATCATAAAAAAACTAATCTATTATAAGCAAAAACTTATACTTTTTGCAGCGTCTGACGATACAGACCGTTGTTTTGCAGCATTTGACGCAAATTAAGACCTTTTCACAGTGCCTGACACAATTAGTGACCTTTTTTGTACGGGTCACCAAGTTCCGGGGGGGGGGGGCGGTAACTGCCCCCTTGTACCCCCTTCGTGTCGCCCATACCATACTTCCGCCTTGTAAATATGCAAACAGTTACACTTGTTACAATACAATTCTGGTAACTTCAGTATACATTTGACTGTTTTATAAAAAGGTGTGGGAATTCTACCATGGATGTCTGGGAAACTATTCTACCATACCTACTTTCTTAGCGCTCCTATACGCACGTCTGGTAAATGTACAAACTATTTTTTAAAGTGTAGGAGTAGACTATAGTCAGTATAGGCTAGTGGAAACTGAGAAACTAAAGCGGAAAGTCAGAACCGACAAGGGTAAAACAAGGTGTATGCAAATTACAAGTACGATAAACAATGACAACAAGCAGCTGATGAGCAGTTGCTGTCTGCTCAAGGCCATGCATGCTCTCTTTCGTTCTACTTTTTTACGCCTAAACCAGAGCAGACATCAAAAAAGTGTTTCTCAGTTTTTTTTTTTTTTAAATCATCTTCTCCATGTTGGCTGATTTTTTTAAGGCAGTAAATTCTATGGTTTTAGCTAATTATGTAATTTCGAACCCGCATACTTTCTTGTTATGTAAAAAAATTAGCTATTTCTACAAAAATAATATTTAACAAAACTGCAAACCAGATGTTTGATATACATATTTATCGCAAAAAAAAAAACAGTTGAAATAAGCGAGCATGGCCTTAAATAGTTGTGGGTACCTGACGCATTGACGGTGTTGTGACGTATCGCGTTAATCCTTTTTTATCTTTATGCAAAACCCCTTAAAATTCTTCCTATCTCAATTACCTACGACCAGAAAAAATACCTCCTCACTTTTTAGAAATTCAGCACGCTTGTTATAAGTATGATTTTGACACAGACTAAATAGCAATACAGAAGTGAAAAAAAAAAAAAAAACGGTGGGTCATTTGATAATGGTCGAACTTGGACGCTTATTGGCTGCCCGGGGTCTGTTTGAGTCCTTCATGTTACGGAAGATTTTCTATTGGCCTGGCTGCTGGCTAGCAGGGCAGCCGCCTTACGCTGATTGGCCGTAGGCGTTTCCGCCATGTTTCTGGCCAGTAGGAATTTTGCTGGCGTGTGGGACTGAGTTCGCTGTCCTATCGGCTATTTCAGGTCTGTAGAGCCTATACCTAAATAATTTGTGTTTTTGACGCTCCTTAGATTGGTTGAAAACCTAGCGGATACAAATGTGACCATTAAAATTTCAAAAAATTTCAAGATCATTTAGTTATAAAAATTGTAATAACTGCAATAAAAAAATTTGGGGTAGGCCTACGTATGCCTATTTTGTGGTTTTGTACATGGTGTCATCTGTTGGGTTCTGTACAAACTAAAATTATTATTATTATTATTATTATTATTATTATTATTATTATTATTTTTTTTTTTTTTTTTTTTTTTTTTTTTTTTTTTTTTTTTTTTTTTTTTTTTTTTTAAAATTTTTGTCCGGAGAGCAGAAAAATAATTCAGGTCTGAAAGGGATTGCTGTAACTCCGAAAAAATCACCTGAATTTCTTATGTGCAAAACGAGATTCGTGCGTTAGTTTTTACTTCGTACTATCCAGAAATGAAATTTTTGGGTCACCGCTTGATGTCTCATAGGAAAAAGTTTTGGTAAACCTTGCACGCCAATTTAGCTTATTGCACATAAAGGCGATATGATTCTCGTCGAGCGTTTTACTGTGGCCCTTATCGCGTGGCTATTCCCACGCGTCAATTGCTGACATGTGAAACATGTACGCAATATTCTTGAGTACACAGATAATTGAGGACTTCAAGGGGTAAATAATTATAACCCACATGTAAGACAGCCGATGTAAACAATTTCTATCCGCAAATTTAAAAGACATACTTAATTACGTAACGTGTTTGTAGTTTATTTTAAACCACATAATAAATGATAAATTTATAAAACGCTTTTGTCCAGATTTGACATACTTTATTACACGTAAGCTGAAAACTACAGGAATGATGGTTAATATTATTTACTCTCTGGGTCTTAAATTTTTGGAGGCTAGTTTAATTTTTCAGGTTTCTACTTATATATTTAATAAAACTTGGAAAAAAAAATATCACTTGTCATATTTGACCGAGTAGACTACACGCCCGGATAATATATGAATGTGTTGATTCGTGATCATGCGGGCTAAGAAGGTTAATGAAGTCGACGGGGGTTCGGGAGATGGTATGCACCTGCCCTAAGTCTCGTAGACAGCTCAATACGCCAGACAGGAGAGTTACGTATATAGCTAGCAGCACCCGGCCCTTGTGAGCTGATGAAGATAGCGTGCTAGAAACACAGGCCGCTCAAAGCTATGTCTGCTCATAGTTAGAGGCACGATTACTTCGCGTATTGATTCTAGGTCAGGTTGAACGTCAATAGCGTATACTTCACTCCTCCTGTGATAAGACGAGAGCGGGTTTAACACACATTTGACGACTGCAAGCCAGTTATGAACAAGGAAATAGGTCTTGGGGATATCACGTGCTACACGTTTGTACTGTTAGAAGCCAATGGATATTCGGCTTCAGCCGGTACACGTATAGAACTGTTGCCTGATAAATACACGAAATACTCGTGCCTCTACCCATAAGTAGAGACTTGTAAAATTGGCGTTATTTTCTGACAGCTGGCTAGACTCCAAGCGACTATAGGCTTGTTCGACGTCTCCCGCTGGCCGGTATTGTCGTGACTTGCCGCGGAAATTGCTTACACGGTAGAGAGGTCAATCTCTGTAAAGACGTAACACACGTAAATAACAACACATAAAAGTTCGTGGCCAATTGAATCGCAGATTATTCTCTGTTGTGTGTAGGAAAGTGAAGTTTAGTCTGCTACCGAACGATAACGCGAATTTTGCATGTCTCTGCCCATAGGTTGTTGACGTAAATTAAACGACATTGGTGTATGGGAGAAAAAAAATATGTTCAACTGCACATGTAGTTTGGTACAGTGGCCACAGTGTGCTTATTTTTTTAATTATTATGTGTGTTGTAAGCGGTCTGCATAGCCACCACGTACTACACACTGCGTATGCAGATTAGTGCAAAAGTTCAAACATTTAGGGAGGATGATGTCCAATAGCTGGGGACAGAAAAACTAACGCGTATTATCTTTGCACAACATAAATTTATAAATCGCGTGCATTTCAGATTATTATCGCAATTGGATCGTGGTTTACATCAGAGACTCCTTAAAAGATTTCTAGATAGACTAAGTAGCCAGCCAACCTGCCTCGAAGAAAAGAACGAACCTGATCTGGTGTTAAAACAGTTATTAGCAGAGACCGGAAAAATCCGCGGGGTCACTGAACTGTAGGATAGCCTGCAAGAATATACGTGAACTGAAGCACATAGTAGCTGCTCATTAGCTGCTTGCTGTTAAGGTGATGTAGGTGTGTATTAGTTACAATTTAATTATTGGCTCAGAGACTTCCAGGAGATGTCTAATACGCCAGAGGCTAATTGCGAATGTGATACAAACTTACAGTTGTTGGTAAATGTAAACGCGAATTTTTCAACTCTCTAGGTATTAGAGCCTCAGTTTTTTTTTATACGAAAAAGGAGTTTGCAGCAACTTGTTCCAATGCCTAACGTGGACATCTGCAGTTCTGCTCAGTGGCCAGTGATTGCGTGTTTTTAACTTTCAGTGTCTCCGGGTTCTAACCACAAATCAAAGTTACTTGGTTAATTGGGTGGTGTCATGCATTAACAGACCAAGTGACAGTTTTCAGCTATCAGTAAAACATACTATAAGTTTGTCAGATTTGATACAGTCTTTCAAAAAGTATTTCAGTCCTAGAAAGTCAACATTAATGTTTTAATGATAATGGATTAAAATACATTTCGTAAAACTGTTTAAAAGAGGAAAAATATTTTTACATAACTTATTGTTGGCACTTGGTCTGTTTATGCATAACACCGCCCAATTGAAAAGCTGGATTACAAACAGGCCTAAGTCAAAATAGTAAGTCACAGGAGACCAACAAGTTTATTTATATCTTACCTAAATAAATTTCCAAACTAGGCCTTTATAACATTTTATACATGTTGATGACTAGCTTAAACATAAAGCAGACTCAGAACTACTTGATAAACTAGTTTTAGTTATACGGCATTGAACAAATTTTCCATTTAGTTTTAGAGCCTTAAATACAAAACTCTCTGAAAAGCAGAACATCAATATGCAATACATTTTTCCCTCTTAGCGATCAATACTTCGCTGTTGTATTCCTTGAACATGTATGTATATTAAAAACACAAAACTACAAATTTAAACGAATAAGAGTATGTTGTACGCAGTTTTAGGAACTCCAAAAAGATTAAATGTGACTTAGGATAGTTTGCAATCCAGCTCTTCAATTGTAGCACATTCAAATGTGAGACGCCTTTGCACAAATACACGCTGTCAAAAATCGTGAAGCAGAGCTGCAGATGTGTACGTAAGGCAATGAAATAAGTTGGTATGAAATTATTTTCACCAATAGTCAGTGACTATTGATTCCTGCTGGCATGTCAATGTCACGTTCACAAAGTGTATACTTGGACATGACACTGCATCCTCTGAACCCCGATAAGTCTTCGGCATTGGTCCCTACACACTCTTGTATTGTTGACCTACATTTGTGGAACACCCTGTGTGGGCATGTAGGCTCAGCTGCACAGAACCTGGACTGGCGGTTGCAGACAACTTAGGCGGAAGTCAAGTCGCTAACGAGACCTCCAGCTCCGATATGAACTTCCCGCATGGCGTGCCTGTAAAATAAATAACAATAATAAAGACCTCCCTCCTATTGCGTTCGAGCATAAATTCACTCTTTACGAGGTGAGGGAAATTAAAATTACGACTGTGCCTCCTCACGTTTTGTTCCGACCTCCTCATACGAAATACTTCCACCGCAGGAACAAATTAACACGGCCACGGATATTATTCGCGACCGGGGTGGTGCGGTGGTCAAGCAACTTCGGCCGAGTCTATCCGGGTTCAAGTCCTGTTGGGGTCGGTTCTGAACTTCGCATGTGGCGGACCTTAGCGTTGACCAGAGGGTTTTCTCAATTCCCTTCCGTTTTTCCACCGTTTTTACAATTACTCGATACTCCGTACTTACAGATGATGGTATATCGCGAAAATTTGCTGTACCAAAATATGCTTGAAAACGCTGTAGTGTCTCGCCACATATATGATTGGGTGATGGACGTCTGATACAGCGTAGCTGTCTGCAGACCAATAACAGTATAAAAAATACAATAGCGGGATTCTTATTGACTCAGTCAAATAATGCAACAGCTCCATTTGCAGGGGAAAAACCAGTGAGCTTTTGATAAGCTGAACGTATGTTGAAACCCAGCGAACAGTCAAGTTTTCCCGTGATAAACCATCATTAGAGACCCTTGTTTTTCGCGAAAAGAATTTTGCCCCACTTTGTTACAGTACCTTACTTGCACATCTGCAGTTGTACTTCATGGTTATTGGCAGCGTGTCTTTGTGAAGTGATGTCTCTCTTTTGACTTCGCCAATCACAGTACACAGTAAAAAAATTGTACTTTTACAAAGACTTTTGTAAAATTTACAAAAAAACTTGTACATTTACAGACTTCTTTGTATATTTACAAACATTTCTGTACATATTCAAACACATTTTATACATTTACAGCTAATATCTGGTTAAGTTTACAACACTTTTTTGTAGTGTTACGAAAAAAATTTTGGAAACTAGTTTCCAAAAATATTTTTTTTGTAAAATTACGAAATGTTTTGTAAATTTTGTCAGGTCTCCTAGGTTTATTTTGTTTCAAATAGAAAATTTTGCACATTAACGTTTATTTTACTAGTTCGCAAAGGTGTTTACGATATTTGTAACCACTTTAAAAGGTTTCTGACATCTTACTTTCATTACCTGACTTAATACGTTCTGATATTAGTTTACAAGATTTTCCTTGTAAATTTACAAAATTTTTGTACTGTGTAACGTTATCTTCACAAGTCTGTGATTTGCCAGTAAAACCCCAAGACACGTCACAGCTAAGACGTCCTGTCACTGATTATGAAGCAGAACTGTAGACGTGCACGTAAGTCACTGAAACAAACTTGGGCAAAATTCTTTTCGCGAAAAACCAGGGTCCCTATATATAATGCTTAGAGATGATGGTACATCGCGAAATTATTTTTGTAATAACTAGGGACAGGAAAATTTTGCGAATTCAATTACATGTGGGCTAGAATCTATTGTACTATGCATACTCAAGCCCCGTCTATTCGTTCATTGTCTGTTGTTCCTCTGAGTAGCGGCTACTGGACAAATAGTCGGGGCTTGTGTATGCATAGTACATTGGATTCTAGCCTACAGGTAATTGAATTCGCGAAATTGTCCAGTCTCTAGTAATAAGTAGGGCCACGATTTTGTCGCGAAAAGATTTTTGCCCCACTTTGTTTCAGTGACTCACGTGCACATCGGCAGTTCTGTTCCAAGGTTATTGGCAGCGTGTCTTTGTTCAGACACGTTTCTCATTTGACTGCACCAATCAGAATAAGATTATTGTGAGTCTGTACGTCTATAATTTGCCAAGGCCAGTGAGAGTAAAATCATCCAACAGACGATGTAGCAGAGCTGCAGGTGTGCACATGACGCATTGAAACCAAATGTTGCAAAAATCTTTTCGCCATAAAATCGCGGCTCTAGATAACGTATCCTTGAAAACACTGCAGTTTTTTGCAACACGCATGATTGTGGGATACACGTCTGACACAACGTAGCTGTCTGCAGATCAACAACAGGCATCAAATATTACAATAGCAGGATTACCTACTAATGGATCAGTCAAATGGGGCACCAACTGTACCTACAAGTGATGACCAGTTACGTTGAATCCCAGCAAACAGTCAAGTTTTCCTGCGATAAACCATTATCTCTAATAATGCTGTGCCAAACCTGGGTTAGTTTTATTCTTCTTAAAAATGCAGATTGGTGAAATAGGTCGGGAATCCAATTGATCAATCTACGCGCACTGCAATTGGGCACGAATAAAAATTCATCTTACGCTGAGATTAAGAAATATGGACATTGCATCAAAATTGAAGTTTAATTGACTCAATTCATGTGTCTCAGGGGTAACCACGAGCTAAAAGACTGAAGTTTCTAGCCGAGATACTTAAACAAATATTTTCGCAAATAAATTATATAAAAATCTGTAATTCACTTTAAGCACTAAATTATTAGGCTAATCACTAAACATATTGCTGTCAAGTTGTAAACAAAAAACAGAAACAGTAAACAATAATCAGGAAAAATAAAAATGGCAAAAATATTGCAAAGAAAAAACCCAAATAAGTAACAACATCGCAATGTGAAATGGAATTTTTTCCTTGAAAAATTTTTTTTCCTATAAAATGATCGAACACCATTTCCATTTCATCGCCATTCGCAAAGTGGTAGAACGTAACAGCGTAATTGATACCCGCATTATTTCATGCTACCAGTCACTATACGTGTGTTTTTTTTATTTCTTGGTGTGTTCAAACCTTTCATTATACGGACGTCGTCAAGGCAATTGCAACCGCCTGCACTCAATTAAGTATTCTGTGCGAACCCAGCGTACTTCTGTTTCTTCTTGCTAATAAGATAAAATTCTGCGATTAGCTGTTTCTTCGTTACCCACATGTCCCGCGTCGGCTGCGCGTTAAATTGCCCTTTGTTCACAGCCTGTCTTTTTTTTTTTTTTTAAGAGCAGGCCGATAATAGCGTAAAGTTATGTTGCTTTCCCCGTTTAACAGATGTTTGCATGCGAGATACACGGCCTAACTGCCCAATAACACCACTTAAACGCTTAAATGCCTACCTTTTTTTTATTAACAACCGATTATAAGAAATTACACAAGAGTAATTTAAGAAAATAACCTTCTAAGATGTAATAAAATGTTGAAACACCCACACGAGAACTCTAAGAACCAAGTATACACTTTTTTAAAAAAATTCCGGTGCTTGTTAATTACTGACGATTAATTTTCGTAATGTGCTTAAGCATCGATATTACATTATGCAGTTATTCTTGATGAACATTAGTAGGCCTAATTTTAACCTGAGTTTAATGCTACACATAAAAAGATAGCGCGGATATGACTTCAGTGTGGATGTATCATTAAATTGATCATTGTGAACATTTAAAAATTCTACATGTACTAGGCATATGTTCTCTCATTGTTACGTTAAGTATCCGTTTATTCTTTAATAAAAAACATTAGCTCGTTAACAGCGTGGGAATGAAATTTGTTTTTACTGGCATGGGAAGCAATTTGCAGCCAGTTAATCTTAATTTACGTTAATTTGTCTTAAAAAACTTTCAAATAAAATTTTTTTATATTTTACAAGTTGTAATGTTATTGTTTCAACCTGATTTGGCTTCACGTATCTGTGTGCATGTATTTTTTTTTTTTTTTTAATAAATATCTCGCAAGACACAGAAACAGATATACGTTTATACCCAGGCCTATATATATATATATATATATATATATATATATATATATATATATATATATATATATATTTGGTGCACACACACACGACACTGAGAAAGAGAGTGTGTGTATATGTGTGTATATATGTGAAAGGAGGAAAGAGTATATATTTTCAACATGAATGCCTAAGATGAAGCAACATCAGTGCCGTATCTTTGTTAACTGTTCAAGTTAAAGGGGTAGGGAGTGAAAGTGTAGGATGAATTTGATCTTATATTGTGTTTCTTGTATCTAAAACAGAAACTTTATAATTTTGTGAAGAATCTGACAGTGCGAAATTCCCTCAACCAAAAGTTAATTTTGCAGCCCATTTTTAAAAATTGAACTGATGATCAGCGACCCGGAAATTTTACGTATTCATTTGAGAATACATTATATACTAAACTCCTTTACACGTTAGTTACTTTCGCAATTGGATCACTGTTAATGAAACTCTTACCTGAGGACTGTGAACTAATATTAGACCTGCATGAAAACACTCAATGACTCCAGCGCTACTTTGTCATATGTACAACTGTCCAGTCACTGGAGCAACAGAAAAAGTGCAAGTATATGAAGACACAGTGTATATAGGACTTTAGAGTCCAGCGGACACCGAAAAAAGAGTATAGCTGCAGGTACCATACTTGGGTTAAAATAGGGACAACAAAACAGTTTGGTTGTTGGTACTACTCTGGACAGTTCGTGTATCGCGTATCTTTGGGCGTAGGCGACAGTCATTTGACTGAGCCAATGAGAAAAAGATTACTTGCAACACCACACGTCAGTGATTTGCAGGTAGGACACCAAGACGTTGAGAGTTAAAAACATCTAATCGCTGACCGTTAGGGCCTTGTTACCGAGTTTTGCAGTGATTTCGAAAATAATTTTTTTATTGCTACCTAATACTCATATCAAAATTTCGCTGCACAGTTTTGACACTTATATGTTATAATTTGTAGCTGAATTTTTTTGTAGAATTATACTGAACGGTTTTTTAGATTTCATTACCCAAAGTACCACGTTTTTCGTCGTGAAAATGCAAAAATGAAGAAAATTATTTTTTTTCTGGCGAATGGTACATTATTAAAAAAAAAAAAAACGTGTCCACAGTATTGTGCATCGTGTAATTGCACATTGACTCAATTTTTTTTCAAAACTTCCGGTTAAAAAATATTTGAGTTATTGGCACCAGTCTGAAAAAAAAAAAAAAAAAAACTTCGGAACAAGTCCTTAAGCGAAGCAGGAGTTTTGCCCATGCACATAAATAGAGGTAGGAGTATTTCGCGTATTCATATAGTAGCAGTGCTACAGAATATTCAGGTATACAGAAGAGAAATATCCAGTAGAAAGTCTAACTCAATCACTAGGGCCCGGTAGTTTTCGCGAAAAGATTTTTGCCCCACTTTGTTTCAGTGCCTTACGTGCACACCTGCAGCTCAACTTCATGGCCATTGACAGATAGTTTTTGTGCAGAGTCGTTATTCATTTGACTGTGCCAATCAGAACACGGATAACTACGACACATCACGTCTGTGATTTGCGGGTTTAACCTCCACACGCTGGGTGTTACAGCATCCAATCGCTGACCACATAGCGGAACTGCAGGTGCGCACGTAAGGCACTGAAACAAAGTGTTGCAAAAATATTTCCGCGAAAATTACCGGGCTCTATCAATCACACACGGCAGCAAAATGGCTCCCCTGGCCAGCAACATGGCGGAAGCACCTCCTGCCAATAAGCGAAAGACAGCTGCCCTGCTACCCGGCAGCCAGACCAATAGGAAACCTATGGTGACGTGAAGGATCCTAACAGACACTGGGCTGATATCAACAGCTTCCAGCAGCCAAAGGCTTTTTCAATCTTACGACTTTTGAAATGAATTCACGAAATACCCAGGTCTCTACGTATTCATCTGGCAGGAGTCTAGACTTCTCAGTCCTCTACACGCAATGGCGAAAGACAGAGATCCATTGGCTTCTAACCGTTTAAGCGGGTAACACGTGTTTTCCCCACGAGTTATTTATTACTAGCTTGCTGGCATCATACGAGTGACGTGCCATAACAGCTGTTGTCTGGTCACAGAATACACTCTGAAGTATAAGTACTTGAAGTTCAATCTGTACTAAAATTATTACTGGTCCCGCAGCGTAGGAAAAGTTTTGAGAGGCTGGCGCAGCGGACAGTTGCTTTTACAAACCAGATGGTAACTTCTACAAAACAGATTGTTCAAGGAACTGTCCAGAGTAGTACCAGGGGCGTAGCCAGGGGGTGTTTTGGGTGTCCAAACATCCCCCGAAATTAAAAAAATAATTATGCATCGTTAAAAATACTATCTTGTCGGGCAAAAATTTATGTAATTTAAATCTAATATTGTGATTCCAAACCTGCTTAAATAGCACTTATAATCTGTACCCTAAAATCAAAATTTTCCCGGGGAGGGACCCCCGGACCACCCTAGTACCCCCCGAAATTAAATCCTGGCTACGCCCTTGGTAGTACCAACAACCAAACTGTTTTTTTTTTTTAACACAAGTTTGTTACCTACAACTATACTCTTTTTTCAGTGGACAGGTCGTAGAACCCGCGAAATTTCCGGGTCCCTACTGATGATGACTACGAATAAAATATTCATATAGGCTATCGTTACAAACTAAAGCAGTATTTTGGACATACGCTATTGCAACAAATGGTGTGTCACAGAAGACCCGAGTAAACGCACAGACAAATAGACAGTTTGTCTGTGCGTTTTCTCTTATTTTCTGTGACACGTCATTTGCTGCAAAGGCGCATGTAGGCCTATAGGTCATTCGGGATAAAGTGAGCACTAAAAATTTAACCTTTGAAAAATATCACTAGCCATTGCTGCATACAATTCTACACTAACTCTAGTCGCTTTACTGCTGGTATGGTTGGCAGCGAAATTACGCAATATAGTTCCGTGTATTTTCTTATTTAAATACGACAAAATTGATATAAGAGCAACCGAGATCGACATTATTGTATTTTATATAATAAATAAAGTTTCTTTTAAACAAACTGTATGAGTTTATACCGACTGTACAATTTATCTCAGACGCGCAAACATAAAGTGACGTGTCCAGTGAGGTTAGAAATTTCCCATCGTTAGCCGTCACAAGCGCAAATATATGAAATGGCTGAAAATAGAACTTAAGCAGGGCTTTTTTGAGTGCTCACTTTATTCCGAACTGCCTATACAAAATACTTCTTTAGTTTGTAACTTGCCCCCATTACAAGAATCGTACAAAAACAACATTCATACATCGAGTTTTTTTTTATTAGGATATTAACCTCTGTAGAGCTCATTCCATGAAGTATTTCCACCTGACATGTTTCTAGCAAGTGCTCATTACTAACAAGTAATCGTAATTCCCATTAATTAACGTAGGCACATCCAGCAAAACCTGGGAGAAAACTTAATGGTATAATATTGCGAGGTACAATCACCAACCAGTTATAAAATGACGTGCCAAACAACAGCTAATTAGATAATTGGTACAACCACTGGTTTATGGTTAAAAGTATTTCGCACCGCCTTATTTCAGTGCCTTACGTGCACTTTTATAGCTACTTAATTGTTATTGATTGCGTGTCTTATTTGTACATAAACGACACCATACGTCTGTGATTATCGGGTAGAATTCTATGGCCGTGAGAGTTAAACGCACTCTAAAAAATAATTTGTAAATTTGCGACACGTGCGTATAGGAGCGCTTAGAAAGTAGGTATGGCATAATTGTTTCCCATACATCCATGGTAGCATTCCTAAACATTTTACAAACAGTCGAATGTATACTGAAGTTACCAGACTTGTATTGTAACAAGTGTAACAGTTTGCATATTTACGAGGCGGAAGTATGGTAACTGTCCCATACTGTGTTTAGGTTAATTACTTCCTAAACAATTTAGGAAGTTTTTTTACAGTGCA
>PNEQ01021293.1:38908-83731 GCA_003012365.1 Medauroidea extradentata
TATATATATATATATATATATATATATATATATATATATATATATATATATATATATATATATATATATATATATATATATATATATATATATATATATATATATATATATGGACAATTTACGAGTTGTGCCACTATTTATATCGATTAAAGAATTTTAAATTTCAAACGGAAACTAAGGTAGTTAACCTTAACATATTACACCACTTAGTGTCGGATGAAAAAAAAAAAAAAAAAACAACAAAAAATGTTCAGAAATAAACTGATATGAACTAGTTCTATATGTATTTCAATTTAGTTCAGAACGATTTCTAAGCTTATGAGTAGCATTGAAGACTTGGATTTATTACGATGATTTGAATCGTTGCGGCAATTCATTCCACGATTAAGTATCGTTCGGGGAATTAGGATATTTAGCTTAGTTTTGTGACGAATAAGTAGCAGGTGGTTCTTATGTGTCCTAGCTATGCACTTTAACTTATTAAAGGCGTGTGAAAGTTGTTTTTACTGTCATATTTAATTTAATCTGTCTGGCTAGTTGAAGTGTTTGGTCTTTTGTTTCCCATGTCCAGTCAACAGCCGGAGCGTTGTAAATATTCCGTTGTGTGTGCTGTTATATTTTTTTTAGATTGTAGGCGTTACGTAGGCCTATCTTGTAAACTTACCTAATTCTGTACTGACTAGCCATAAGGCAGGAATGTTTTTAGCTCTAGCAGAGACCCCCGCTGTGAATCGAACCGGTATCGCCTTGGTAGGAGGCGAGTGCTCGAGTCACTGCGCCAACCATGTCTCTTAAACAAGAGGTGGTGATAGGTTATTTTTTATTTTTTAAATATCTACACAATTAGACAAAATATACAAAGTATACTTTATTCAGTATTGTAGTTAGAAACCCATGGGCTAAATTTTTTCCACTTTTCAGTTTTACTTCACCCGATGACGGGAGCAGATGTCAGCTACCGAATCTCCATGAAAAGTCGGTCTTAAGAAATCTACTGTGTTTTTTTGTGTCTTCATCATTGTGTTGTCTATAGTCTATTGTCTGTGACGTCGTCGTTGATATTCTGTATTGCGTCCAACATTGTCTTCGTTCCAGTACTGTATGTACTGTCTTAAATTGTGATGTCCTGAGTTTTTACATGTTATTTGGTTTGTCTTCCGACTTTTATTTCTGAACATTTATTTTATTTTTCTTCATTTTGTTGCTGGCTAATTTCTTATAGGATCATTCACGTTCTGTTGTATACACTCTAAAAATAAGTTTGTAAATTTGCCACACGTGCGTACAGGATCACTAAGACAGTATGTGTGGTAGAATTGTTTCTCAGACATCCATGGTAGTACTCCTAGACTTATTAATAAAACAGTCAAATGTATACTGAAGTTACCAGACTTGTATTGTAAAAAGTGTAAAATTTTACATATTTACCAGACGGAAGTATGGTAACTGTCCCATACTGCGTTTAGGTTAATTACTTCCTAAACATTGTAGGAAGGTTTTTTTACAGTGAGGTTAATAGATGTTGACTATAACCAAGCTAGGCTTGTTTTCTCTCGCTTTTTTTTTTTTTTTCTTAGTCTCATATAAGATTTCTGGGACGACATAATATTGCACTGGCGTATGTCCACAACAGTACAGTAGGTTACATTATGTTGATTGCGACATGGCGGTACTTGTATATAAGTTCTCTCTTGACCAGGAGCAGGCTATAGTTCTCGGGACGGCCGCTGGGCGATCGAAGCGCTATGCTCGCCTCGGCGGGGGAGGTATATCTCAGGAAAGACTTGTGGATAAAGGGGATGGGTAGGGAGCAGGATGGTACACCACCACACCTTACATTCCTCTGGACCCGGGAGGCTGTGTGACTGGACCGAGGGGTGGGGGGAGCAGATAGGTGAAGGGAGCACGACGCTAATTGTCGAGGCGGGGTGTGAAGGAAGTATCCATTGTAAGAGGGGGTGGTGGGAGGGTGGGGCCGTTGTTGACCCCTCTAGGGGCGAAGTGACAGTGGTAGCACCCAGTCGGGGGGCTTCCGAGCGCCGGCCGAGGAATATAAGTTGTGAAGGAGGGGATAGGAAGATGATATTTACTGCCCCGGTGCCCACAACTCAACCTCGCTCTGAGGTTGTGGACCCCAGCTTGTCTTGGCCGTGGGGGGGGGGGGGGTACATGCGACGAGAGAACAACTCCTCTCTTGCTCTGTCGTATCCATTCCTACTCATCCCTCATTGTGTTGCCAACTTAGTTGTTTTGCAGCCAAATATATCTGTATAAAAATTAATTCGTAAAAATTACCATTTAAGACACATAGCCTAATCGGTTTTAAAAATAATTTTGTAAATATTTGCTACAATTTACGCTATGTACTGCCCACTAAAGTATATAATTTGTTTTAAATAACTATTACATCCTACGTTAAGGGTGGGGCATGAAAAATAGTTACCCCTATACACACACCTACATACCTAAGTGGGGGATGCATCGGACTATCACCAGAGGCAAGATTTTGTCGCGAAAAGATTTTTGAATCACTTTATTTCAATGTCTTACGTGCACGCATCGATATCTCTGTTTATGGCTATTGTCAGCGTGTCTTTGTTCAGGCATGTCTCTCATTTGATTGCACCAATAAGAATAAGGCAATTGTGACATCACACGTCTGTGATTCGCCAGTAGAACCCCAAGACATGTGAGAGTTAAATCATCCAATCACTGGCCACGAAGCGGAGGTGCAGATGTGCTCTAAGTCACTGAAAACAAATTGGTGCATAAATTGTTCGCCATAAAATCGTGGCTATACCTATCACTAGGGCTAGGAATATTTCGCGAGTTCAACGACCAACATGCTAGAATCCATTATCCTGTGTATACCGAAGCCCTACCATTTGACAATTACCTGCTACTCATTCAGACAGCAGACAATGAACAAATAGACGGGGCTTGAGTATGTATAGAACATTGGATTCTAGCATGCAGGTCATTGAACTCGCGCATTTATCCTAGCCCTACCTATCACACAATGTTTGTTTCTATGCGTGTCAACTGCGAGTTAACCTAAATATCAAAGTAATTAATTTCACGCTGAAATTGAAATCTTGGTATACATCCCAAGAAAATATACTTCCTCAGGGATTCAATGTGTGGGAAAGTTTTTAAGGTCACACACAGTGACGGCTCTTATGTTGTTGCCAGGGTGTGCACAAGTTGCCAAGAACTGTACACTCGTGTGAACGCACCGCTGTATACCAATAATCATGAAATATCTACTGGCTACTTACTGTGTTGTGACCAGTCAGTAATAAGCGGCACCTACATACCAGCGTGTCAGATGGCTGTAGCGTCAACTGTGGCACAACACTATACAGTTCTCTGCAACTTGTGTCCTACCTGCCAACAACCTACGAGCCGCCACTGGTCACACATACATACATACATACATACATACATACATACATACATACATACATACATACATACATGAACAGTTTTGTACATCCGATAGAATACAAACATATGGTGTTGGCCTACATATGACTGAGCTTTGTGGTTCGTTGGCTTCTCGTGTAGATACGTAATATATTCTAAGCCAGAAATGCAAAAATTGGAGGATTGACTCGCGTGCTACGTACAATTGTACCTTTTGACAACTCGTTCGTGCGGCATGCCATACAAAGTGACACCCGTATTTCATCGGGCGAATAAGTACACTAACTATTAATGAATGCGGTAATTACTCGTCTTTCAACTGAAACAAGCTGTTTTGGGTATTTCATGGTGAAACTAAGTGCTTGGCGAAGTAACAAGTGTATAAATTTGTCTTATAAATCTTATTACGTGACTACAAAAGAGAAACTGAAAGTGACTGTGGCTACAGTACACAGATGATTGGGGAAACTAGCATCTACAGGCCAGTAGGCCAACACTCACAAATTTTCCCCGTTTTATCTAATTTTGGGCGAGCATAGCAAAATAGCACTCGGATGATCAAAATGGGGGAAAAAAAAAAAACAAATAAATAATTCTGCAAGTTCATTCTGGAAGCACCATAAAAATGAGGTGGGTACAATATTACCGACCAATTTACTACAAAGACAGCTCTGACAGGCGTACACGAAAATACTGGGACCGTCTCGAATCGTACTGAATTATATCCCCCCTCCTGCTTCTTCCAGTCGTTGCCACTGGAATGCGCGTCCTTGTCGTTGCTTGCACAGTAAACCGTAATGATTTACACCTGGAAATTCCTGAGCCTTTAAAAAAAAATTCTCTTTTCAACTACGTCTTCACGGGAGGACAAAAAGGAAAATTCCTTCTCCCTGGTCCCATGCTCAGCCTGCAGACCTACCGGGTGTGATTTACTATGTAATAATGGACAAACAAACAAAAACATCCACTCGAGAAAAACACCCCTCCACGGGTAAGTTCGCCAAAAGATGGTGGCTGGAAAAAAAATAATCCGGTACGGATATCCCGTAAGTTACGTCCGGCAAGAAGCGAGGCTAATTAATAACGCAAACCTATATCATCTCCTGCTATTCATTTCCCCTGGCAAGCCCCCTTGTACGTGTTGAACAGTGGGGAGAGAAATAATAAAAACTACAATAAAAGTGTGAGTGTTTAAATAAGGCGTGGCCAGTCGGTAAATCAAAGCGGGAAGTGTCCCACCATGTGGCCTATTATGCTCTTAAGGTTCTGGGCGAGGGGGCAGGTGGGAGGAATGGAAGCTGGGGGTTCCAGCATCTGTAATGCTACCTCTGTCCCTTTCCTGCGCCCCTGTTACCTCTTCGGCCACTCACCATTATTCGAAATAAAATTCGAAGGGTTTAGGGAGGGGGGAGTGAAAGGCGAGGAAGATGAAGTAAGAAATAAATAGAATGTCCCCCTACAAGATGCTGGTTGATCGGCTTGAAGGTGTGAGAGGGTAGGGGGAGGGAGAGAGTGTAGGTGAGAAATTTGTTGTGCGCGCGCGGTCGGGTACATGACGCGTTCGCGGCGGGTCGCCCGGTGTCTCCGTGAGAGAGACAGAGAGAGAGAGAGAGATACGCACACAAAGCGAGAGCAAGCAAGAGAGAGAGAATTTCCGATACGAACATCCTCTGGCAGCCCCAGTGCAACAGCCGCCCTAACGCCACACCGAGTCGAACGACATCTTTCCAAAGGGCAGTTGTGTTGAGGTGGGTTCACAATTGATAACATAACATAACAGTAAGTATAGGACATTGTTCGCACACGAACTAACCTCTGTGTATTCCTTAGAGTAAGTATAGGGTAGAGGGAGTATCCTCTATACGAAATTGTGTGTTCAACATGTGTCACGTGACTTTAGTGAAATATGCGCGGGAGATTTGAAATAACACTGAGAGCCTAGATAATAATTGCTTAGTTATCACAATTATGTTGGGTTATTTTGGTCCCTTATGAATATATGAACTAAGGAGAGCATATTACCATATTATCGCATAGTATAATTGCGCAGAAATTTCAGAACGACAAATGTAAACAATGTTTGCCTCGTTACTGTTTTCCTTAACACAGCTCTTTTTCGTAAAATGTAAATATTAGCTACATACATACAGAGATCTTGGTGACACCACATGACTTAATATATATTCTGGAAGGTACGTGATGAGTTTCAAACAACATGACTGCATTTTTACGCCAAGAAAACATAAATAAACAGCACCAAACTCTCGAGACCATGTTGGACACACATTTGTGACGTCATGTTCCCTCTACTATATATTACCTCTATGGTGTATTCTTATCTACCAGTTCACAACACCAAAGATATACTGACATAAGGAATGGTAATATTTAATTTCTTGTACGTACGCATAGGACAGCACCCAATCACAGCAAAGAAGTTTGTGAATGTCTGCCATGTTGGTCTAACCTCCAAACATGCACGCGAATAAGCCGAAGTTATAAGAAATTTTAATGTTAAAAAAACTGTGTTTCCATAATGTAAATAATGTTTTACGCTGTGCAGTTTATAGGAATTTTGTTCGGGTATTTCCTTTTATCTCCAAATACGATTACACTTCAAATATGTTTCAATGGCCTTCGGTTGTTTTTATACAAAAAGGAATATTTAAAATTTCGTCGAAAAAAATGCCATTGGATAAACACAACCGTAAGAATCCAATATTGAACTAATTTTGCAGAAGCCGTCTGGTCGTGCACAGTTTCTGCTGTTATGTTGTATGTCCTGTGCTTATGTTTTTTAATTGTGAACCAACCTTAGGCCGTTAAATCGAGAGAATACCAACTGTTCTAGAGTCAAATTGTTCGAGCTTTGATGACCAACCGTTCAAGGTTCTGGCGGTGGCTGTAATCCCCACTCAAACACAGCTTCTTTCACTTATCATCCGACGAATCACATCAGAGCTGCTCAAATAACCTTTATGAACATTTTGTACGACTTTTTCTTACTTGGTAAAGTGTTTGAAATATTACGTCTTTTTAAATGAATTCGCGAAATTTCGGCTTGTCTGCTAGTAAGTCACGAAAGTCTGGATTGCTTGCAGGCTTTTTGGACGTGTAAGCGCTTGTGATGGGACAAGTCAATGGTCACATGACTGAGTAAATTTAAGTAATCCTACCAGGTTACTTAATATAACCGCCTCTAGGCAGCGCTAACACCCCACAGCCGAGCAGAAGCAAGATAGATTTTGGGCTTGTCACGAATCTTCTTTTACGTAAATGAAAACGTGGCTGTCTTTGCCGTTTAACGGAGTTATTTTTCCATCCGGTGAGCTCCCGTCTACTCGAGCGCCCAAGAATTCACCATAAAAGTACGTCCTCACCCGAATTTTTCCTGGAAAATTCGCGCCAACTTACGGCCACAAGATAGGATTCAAACGACTGTGAATTTGTGTCACATTTGCTACTGACTCTTGACTTATTTGTAGGGCTAGGAAAAACTCGTGAGTTCAATTGCATGCATGCCAGAATCTTATGTCCTATGCATACTCAAGCCTCGTTTATTCGTTCATTGTCTGCTGTCTGAATGAGTAGCAGGTAATGGACAAATGGTAGGGCTTCGGTATACACAGGATAATGGATTCTAGCATGTTGGTCGTTGAACTCGCGAAATACTCTACTTATTTGAAACATCATGGAGGGCGCCGAACCAATAATAAAGAAGCACATAATTGCAGGCCTATCCCTGTGATACCACTGTGCCAGCGAGCAGCCAATGAACAGATGTTGTCTGCTAGAGAATACAGATATTCTTGGAGGTCGGCCTACATACCAGCACAGAATATTTATTTATGCAGAAGTGAAATAGCCAGTAGAACAGAACACTTAGTCACACACGCCAGCAAAATGTGTACAGCGTGGAGGGGCTGTATACAAAAAAAAATTACACGGGGCTGGTATCAACAACCTCGAGCAGCCAATAAGCTGTGAAGTTCGCCCGTATCAATTGAGCCACCACATCATTTCACGTCTGTATTAATATTTAGTCTGTGATATCAGTAAACCCTCTAATTTCTCCGGTATCTATACGAATCACTGACGGTTGTCGTAAGGGGTTACTTACTTCGTTAATGTTATCAGTAGAGCAACCAGTTTACGGCAAAAAAAAAAAGATTTTCCATCATTCGGTTTCAATGTCCTATGCACATATCTCCAGCTCTGCTTCATGGTCAGTGATTGAATGTCTTAACTCTCACTAGTCTTGGGTTTCTACTGGTAAATCACAGACATATGTCACAGTAACCTTATTCTGATTGGTGCAGTCAAATGAGATACGTGTCTGAAGAAAGGCACGCTGCCAAAACCACCACGAAGGAGAAATGCCGATGTCAACGTAAGACATTGAAACAGAACGGTTAGAAAAATTTTCCGTGACAAACTCGTAGTTCTAGTTGTCAGATAGTGTGTATGTTTCGCTGTAACAAAGAACAAAGATATCTGGGCACGAATGGCACGAGGATTGCCCCTACTAATACCGATACGCAGCAAGATTGCCCCATAGCAAATTTACCGCCATGATGATACAAAACGAACTGCCGGGACCAGGGCTGCCATGCTCGTAGGCAGTCACATCAAGGTTGCCAACTTCGTTCTTGAGGGCGCCACTGTTGCGCGGGAGATTAAAATGGTTCTGATCGATAAATCCAGTCACTCACAATACTACTTCGTATATACACTATCTACATATGCACACGTCTGAACAGTGTTTATAAAAATGGGTGACAAAATACCGTTACGGAGGAAAAGTGCCCACCATTTTGGAATAATGGAACTTCTGCATTTAATTCGGCTTGCAAAATTTCTATAATGTTTTATGCTTCTATAAGGTAGAGGGACTAGTGTCTTACATTTTACACAATTGGCATTTCTTGGCTACTATTGCTTACACTATACGTGTGACCATCCGTAGAAAAAAAATTTCTTTCTTCCTAAGGAAGATTACTATCCAAAAAGTAAGAATTTGGTAACGCTTTAGACGGGAAATTTTAGTGAATCTCACTGTGTGGAACTTACAGCAAAAATTGAATAATTCGAAAATGACAGGTACTGATCTCCTTTAATGGGCTCTTTTAAAAATTTCAATGCAATGTTATGATTCGTAAATGAAAAATCCCACTGTAGGGGTGATACCCGAACTTGAAAGGACGTATGAATTACGGCGAAGGTGGTGCGAAGGGGAAGAAATTCCTAGCCCCATCCCCCGCGGAGGCGACCGGACGAGACAACGCAAGATAATAAGTCAGGGTTGACAAGGTATTTGTCAGCGAGCGCATTCTCTCGCCGACCGGGGCACGACAAACCGGTAGTTTTAGCCCGCGGCTTTCGTGGCTATGTAGATAGCGGGGGGGAGGGGGGGGCTGAGTTAACAGCGACAGCACCTGGCCGTCTCGTAACGGACTTCGTCGGAGAATGTAGATCGCTGGCGAAGTTACGAGCGGCCGATGTTCGGGAGTTATGGCCGGCGCCTGTTTCAGACTGTTAAAAGCGTTCAGATGGGGAAAAATTACAATTTTATATTTGTATGAAATATTAATAGTTCTATAGACGGTACTTGGGAGAGTTCATTTTCCTCTTACAAGAAGAATTTAGCGTAGCCAGTTTCCCCATAATGGCATTTCAAAATCAAAATTTGCGTTTTTTTGCTTCATACAAACCTGGAAAAATAAAAACACAATGAAATAATGTACATAGTAACTGCATATCCCGAGAAACTGCCTGAGATATGTAAAAACCCATTACAAAAAATGTTGTATTAAAAAATATAATTCTGAAATTTGCTAATTTTTGTTACAACTAGCATTTTTTTTTTAAACCGAAAATAAGTATGTTATAATGGGTTTATATCTTTGCTTCATGTCGTAGACTGAGACACGTAGTTTTGATGTTTTTTTTTTTTTTAATTTCATTATGTTTATCGGTTTTCAAGTTTGTATGAAGTAAAAATAGCACATTTTAACACTGAAATGCTATTGTGGGAAAACTGGCTGGGCTAATTTTTTTTTTCTTTTTCGTGAGAGGAAAGTGTACTTTGAAGTAATGTCTAGAAAATTGACATTATTTTATACAGATATAAAATAGTGTTAGTTTTGTAGACGATACTTGTTAGTGATGTTTCCTCTTACGAAACCATTTTAGCAGGCTTTGTTTTTCTCATAACGGTGCGGCAAAGTCTAAAATTTTCATGTTCTGCTGCCACGCAAATAATGATAACCAATTGACTTACGTACTTGAAATAATTCACAGTGAATTAATATACTATGGATTGCGCAATAAAACACATGAAAAAATCCCGCGAACTGTTTTTGTATTTAAAAAAACTTAATTTACAACTTTGTTCTGTACTTTTGCGAATTTTTTTATTCAAGTGATTACGTTTTTTTTTTTTTTTTTTTTTTTAAGGTTTTATTGCATATCTTATGAGGGCATAAGTTCACAGTAAATTATTTTGTGTAAGTAGGTCAGTTAGTTTTTTGACCATTTGCGTAGCAGTGCAACAAGCAAAGTTTGACTTTGACACCTCGTTATGAGAAAACTATGAGAGCTAAAATTGTTTCGTAAGAGTAACACGTACTCACAAGTATCGTCTACAAAACAAACAATATTTCATAAAAATTTAAAATTATGATTTTATTGTACTGGACACCCTTAAGGGTCCACCTACCTCAGAGCCATGGCGCTGTGGGAGAAACCATAGGGATTTCCATGTTAAATTATTTTCGAAGTCGTTCTGTATACCTGTACGCTACCAGTGACTTTCTCATTCATCTTGGCATCGTATAAGCCCTAGGCCTACATTGCTAAAAGATATTTTAGGCAGTTTTTTCAATACCCTGAAATCTGTGAGCAGAAAATAATTTCTGCGCATTGAAAACACTAGAAAATGGCTATTCACAATGTTTTCCTGCAATTTTATTAATTTAGCAATATTTTCCTTTCCTCGAAACAGAAAATGGTTTCTGTCAGGAAGCGATATTACAAAACGTGACTGAGTCACACCGAACATAATTCAACATACGTATAAAACCCTGTCCTTGCTGTCGCCAGAGCTCTGAGGTATGCAGGACCCTTAAGAGTAACTGAATTTTCCGCTTGTAAAAATTTTTTTAGCTCTCATAGTCTTCCCATAACGGCATGTCAAAGTCAGAATTTGCAAGTTACGGGAACATGATGATAACAAAAAACTAACTGACTTACTCGAATGAAGTAATTTACACTGAAATTATTTTAAAACATACAGCAAAGTCCATTTGTATATTTTGAAAATGGCCATAAGTAAAGAAAATTATCGTTAGTTTTAGAATTTTCGAAAATATTCCAAAGAATTGTATTGTGTGAATTTAAATATTTTAGCATATGACCCACATTCTCTCATTTCAGTGTAAATTATTTAATTCACGTAAGTCAGTTGGTTTTTGTTAATAGCATATTCCCGAAACTTGAAAATTTTGACTTCGACATGCCGTTATGGGACGACTATGAGAGCTAAAAAAGTTTCACACGTGGAAAATGTAGTCACAAGTAACGTCTATTAAACTAACACTGTGTCGTAAGAATATAAAATTATGCAATTTTGCAGCGTGAACTCCCTTAATAGTGTTAGTGGGGGAAAATTGTAATTTTATATTTGTATGAAATAGAGGTAGTTTAGTAGACGTTACTTAGGAGTCATTATCCTCTTACAAAA
The DNA here is from genome assembly GCA_003012365.1 of Medauroidea extradentata. Taxonomy (NCBI): domain Eukaryota; kingdom Metazoa; phylum Arthropoda; class Insecta; order Phasmatodea; family Phasmatidae; genus Medauroidea; species Medauroidea extradentata. Next base: position 50,076 of record PNEQ01021293.1, read on the forward strand.
AATTAGCTCAGCCAGTTATCCGATAACGGCACTTCGAAGTCGAAATTTGAACGTTATTAGTTCTTAAAAGCATAAAAAACCAATGAACATAATGAAATGAAAAAATTCGCACTGAAGCAACATATTACGAGCTACTGCGTGACACAGTTTCAAATCAAAACAAAAGTGGAAAGTTATGTTTTGTGTCACATTTTTTGTCTTTAAATAGTGTTCTTTGAAAATAATATGTTTTTGTAGCAAATAGAATATTTTATATTTTTGATGTAAAGCTTGTGTTGAAAATACTAAAACTATGTTCACCATAAATATTTCAAATTAACTTTCTGAACAATAACATCATGTCTGTTACCATTATTGTAACATTTAAACAACAATTTTGTTGTGGCAACAAAAGTGTTTTACTCACAAGGTTAGACTTAAGAGTGCGTGGTAGATAAATAAACGGTGAAAACATCAATTGATTTCTACGCTTTTTTCGAAGCCAATATTGATAAAATACTTAACGACAATCCTAGATAATGGTATTTGCCAACTTTATGAGTAAATGTGTACCCAGAATTACTCATTCGTTACGCGTGATCTCCTGCGCCGCAGTTAAATGCACGAGGTTCCGGCGTCAGAGATTGTGCCTCAGAAGTTCGTAACACTGGAAACAATTTTGTTTAGAACGTTGAATAAAACTATTGTCTAGGATTGCCGTTGTTTAATTTTCGCAAATTGGCTTCAAGAAACCCATAGTTATAGATTAATGCTTTTAGAGTTGCATTATGTACCACGCCTTCTTAAAACAACAGTAAATAATCGACGGTATTAGTTCCTTGACAGTTTACTGGAACCCACGAAATTATAAGGAAACAACAGCACAGAATAGTTAGGAATACAGAAGTGAAATAGCCAGTAGTATGGCGAACTCAGTCACACACGCCAGCAAAATGGCTTCCCTGGCCAGCAACATGGCGATAACACCTCCTGCCAATCAGAGTAAGGCAGCTGCCCTGCTAGCCGGCAGTCAGGCCAATATGAAACATGTAGTAACATGCAGGATCCAAACATACATGTGGCTGGTATCAACAACCTCGGGCAGCCAATAAGCGGCGATGTTCGCCCGTATGAAATGAGCCGCCTCGTCATTTCGCGTCTGTATTACTATTTAGTCTGTGACAATAGCAGTACAGCCGCGCTGAAAATTCATTTCGTTGAAACACCTGCGACGCAATATTTGCAAGACGTTTAATAAATGTGATTTGATGTAATTTGTTGAATATAATGTTTAAATAATAACCTTTAATGTAAGACGTTTTTTAAAAATATTAAACGGTATAAAATCTATTTTTCAAATACTTGTAAAATTAAAAACTTAAAAACGTGGGCGCACGCGTTAGATGATTGATACGTGCATAGTTCACATAAGTCTCTATAAGCAGTTCGGGATAAAGTGAGCACTTAAAAAAGTCCTGCTAAATGTATATTTTCTGCCAATTCGTGTTTTTTTCACACGTAACGGCTAACGACACATCACTTGATGTTTACGTGTGAAAGATCAATTGCGCAGTCGGTAGGAAACTATGTAGTTTGATTTTAAAAGTTTATTAATTGTATAAAACACAGTGACGTCGAGTTCACTTGCTTTTATTTCAGTTTTGTTGTATTAAAATAGGAAACTTCACGGAACAATAAATGGCAAATCGCTGCCAACAATACAAGAATTGAGGTAACTATTCTTAATAATCATTATATGCAGAAATAGCTAGTGATATTTTTTTCAAAGGTTTAATTTTTAGTGCTTACTTACCGTGAACAACCTTGAGCAATTTTATTGCAGTGTAAATGATATGGACACTTGTGTGAGATTTCTCGACACCTGCTCTCTATACTAATTACTATCATTTTCTGAATGCACCCTATTAGGCCTACTTGTAGAATTTTCTTGTGATAAATTATTTTTTATAATTTTTGCTACGTTTGAAAACGTGGTATGTTAAAAAAATTTTCATTCAAACAATTATTTTCTGCTTTTTTAGTCTTGTATTTGTGAATTTTTGTACTCGATTTTATATCAGCAAAATATACACCTAACAAACAACAGACAAGAAAGCGAGTTAATATTGCAGTGCCATCCAGTTCTGAGTTATGTTTAAAGTTTCAAATATCTAGCTCATAGGGAACTTAGTTTAAAAATCGATTGCAAAATTTGTACCGAACAGACAGACGGAGAAGAAAACGAGTTAAAAACGTGGTAAAAATATTTTTTTTTTTTGCTCGAGTTGGGCAATAAAAAGGCAGAAGACGTTGGGCAACTCTGGTCATGATGGTGTGTCCCAAGACAACAAATTCCATTTGTAAACACTGCCTTGTGATTATTCGGGCGGAGTCGAAAATAATAACAGATATTTGTCTTCCCAGCACTTTTCCCGGGCAAGGAAGCAGTAAAATAATGGCTCGAGCGGACAAGTCGTGTGGTGGCGACATAAAACAAACACAACCTCGGCGTTGTCAATGGTCCTGAGATAAAGATGCTGCGAGCAAGGATGCTCCACGTGTCGCACGATACTACACAGATGACATCTCCCGATAAGCACGCGTAGAAATTTGTTCTCCACCTTCCCGGGCCAAGAATAAGTGGAATTCCTCCGGGGTTAATGTTATTCAAACACGTAGGGTACTGCTTCGTTCGCCACGTGATAAAATAACATTTTATTCTTCCCCTTCCCGAGCTACGAGGGGATACATAACTGAAAGGAAAAAAAAAAAAGAACGTTTTGGTGGACGTTCACCCTGATGCCAAAATAAATGTGACGAACACAAACTTTTAATGTAGCCACTACAAGTATGTTTGTTGGAACATGGTTAAAAGGGTTTGGTAGATATATGAAGGCACTAACGTTTGATGAAAATTGCACAAATTTGTTTCAAAGTCTTATGTGCTATCTGCTGTTCTTCTACGTATTTTGTTTTATTTTTCAAATTCTCAGCGTCTTGGTGTTTTAAGGGCATGGGCCCGAGTTTCTTTGCATTTAACGACAATTATTTTTTAAAACATAAATGGGAGTCGATATCTTAAAATCGCTTCGTAACTTTGTTATGACTGATTTAAACTGCATACTCTTAATTTTGTCGAGTCAGAAGACTGCTAAAATAGTTGCTAATTAGTTAATTAACGAAATTTCCTTTTAATTGATAAATTAGCTATACTCGTCATACAGTTTGTCTCGAAAAATTACATTGCATTGTAAAACCAATTTGCAAGAAAGTTACGAAGCAATTTTACGATATCGATTCTCGTATGGATTAAAAAATAATAATTATCTCGAAAGCCGAGAAACTCAGGCCCGAGCCCTTAACCACTAATCACTAGGGACCCCTTTTTTTTGTCCGCGAAAGGAAATTTGCCACATTTGGTTTCAGTGCATTACGTGCACATCTGCAATTCTGCTTCGTGGTCAGTGATAGGATATTTTAGCTCACAGGAAGCTAGGGATTCTACCGGCAAATCACAGACGTGTGGTGTTGTAGGAACGTTATTGTAATTGGTTCAGTCAAATGAGATACGGATTTTCACACAGACACGCTGCCAATAACCATGAAGCATAACTGCAGATGTGCACGTAAGGCACTGAAACAAACTGGGGCAAAATTATTTCCGCAAAAAACAGAGGTCACTACTAATCACGTAAGTATGGTTGTCGCAGTAACCTTATCCTGATTGGTAGCAGCCAAATAAGTGACGCCTCTGCCACAGGATATTTAGAAGTGAAATATCCAGTAGAACAGCGAACTCCACACACGCCAGCAAAACGGCTTCCCCGGCCAGCAACATGGCAGAAATACCTCCTGCCAATCAGCGTAAGGCAGCTGCCCTGCTACCCGGCAGCCAGGCCAATAGGAAACCTGTAGTAACATGCAGGATCCAAACATACACGGGGCTGGTGTCAACAACCTTCAGCAGCCAATAAGCGGCGAAGTTCGCCCGTATCAAATGAGCCGCCTCGTCGTTTAACGTCTGTATTATTATTTAGTCTGTGACTCTGCACAAAGAAAAACTGCAAGTACCATCCATGAAACCCAGCTGCAGATGTTTAGCCTACATAAGCCAATGAAACAAGTTGCTGCAAAATTTTTCTTCATAAAAAAATCAGTGGCTTTACAGATAGAGACAGGAAATTTTCGCGAATTCAATTACCTGCAGAATAGAATCCACCGTACTATGCATTTACAATCCCCGTATATTCTTTCATTGTCTGTTGTTCCACTAAGAAGCAGCTAGTGGACAAATAGTTGGGGCTTCAGTTTACATAGGGTAGTTGATTCTGACATGATCAGTCATTGAATTCACGAAATTTCACCATCTCTAGTCATGGTCGTAAGAAGCATGCACGTTCAGTTGTTAATATTTCGAAAGAGGAACTTTATGGTCAACACTCTGAAGGGACAGAAGCTGGAAACAGTAGATCCAACTTTCTTCCTGGAGTTATGCTAATTAGTAGAACCTCTGATTTTTGGTGAAAAGAATTTCGAAGCAATTTGTTCCAATGCCTTATGTGCACACCTGCATCTTTGCTACGTGGTCAATGTCTGATGTATTTTCCTATTTAAATGCAACCTAGTTAAATAAAATCAACTTAAACCGACATATTTGTATTTTATATAATAAATTAACGTTTTTTATTAAACTATACAGGTTCCTACCGACTGCACAGTTAATCTTACACGCGCAAACATTAAGTGACGTGTCCAGAGAGGATAAAAGATTTCCCGTCTTCAGCCGTTTGGCGCTGAAAGACATGAATTAGCTTGGAAAAAATATCACGGCTTTTTTGTGCGTATATGAATGTATATTTGTAACGTATACGCTACCATTGCATTCTTCCAATTGTGATAAAACATTGGTAGAGACACTGGAAAATCGCGAAAATGTTTAGCATAGTCTCCAATAAACTATAGTATATTAACCGTGACACGTGTGAACAGTTTTGTGGCGAATCACACACGCTGTGTGTCCAAGCTGTATAGTTTCTAACTGGGCCTGTTGTAGAGAGAAACTATAGGTACTTCAAATAAACCATAGCTGATATAGATACAAAACATTCAGTGTTAGCCTACAGTATGTTGGAGCCTAGCAAATAGTCAACTATTCCCGCGATTTTCCAGTGACTCTAAACATTGGTTAATTGATATGCGTGCGTCAGGGCAGGGTGTTGTAAAAAAAACTGTGGATGATGAGGTGTCAAGGGGGGGGGAAGGAGGTAGAGGGACAGAATATAGTATCCCAAAGATAACTTATAGTGAATAAAGTGACTTATCTATGGTGGGTTAATGTACGTGCGCCCGCAAAGAATTCTGTCAAAAACATTGGAGGGGGAAGGGTTTCCAAAATGTCGTACATGGGCACAATGGGAAACCCAAAACTTTTATTGGTCGTTGCAATGCCTTCTGGGACACCTTGTTACATAATACAACATTACTAAAAGACATAATGAGTGTTGTTTATATTGCAATATCAAATGTGAAATTGTGATTATAATAAAAGTTTTAAACGTCCAAATTTTTCTTTCTAAATCTCTAAATGCCAATATTTCATAACCGTATTTTTCTTTGTGTATGTGGTGTCATTATTGATTTGAATGTGTGCTCTACAGAACAATGATTTAGTTTGTCCTTTTGTTGTTTACATGCGTTTATGAATAACATTTTTTTATTTCTGTAGGTTATTCTTTTTAAGTTAGTTATTTCTTTTTAAATGTTGGTGTTGTTTGTCACGTATTTACTGTAAACTGGCCTGTGGTTGAATTGTAAATAGGATAAAGTGAGCACTGTTTGTATTTTTTTGACAACGCTATTTTCCATACATCTTCGTTATTTTCAATATGAAAGCTGTCAATAAACAAGAAATCAGCGTGAACGTTTCATCACACTAAAAGTGACCGCCTTCAGCCCCAATAAAATAAAAATTTTTCTTAATATAAATGTCGAGGAGTGTTCAGTTTAAAGTGAACGGCATATAAATAAATAGTCCCTACTTCTGGTTGTGATCCTGGTTTCGCATCACGTGTAGTAGTTTCGCTTCTGCAGCTTCAACAATCGTGTTGAAACATGTCCTACGTAGCTAATTAATGCATGAGGAGAATACGCGAATGCAGATTGATTACTGGGCGCTCGTAGGTATCTGGAAACTTCGAAGAATGACACGTAGGGTTACGAACTTTCACCGAAAAGGAATTTTCCCAGCTTGTTTCAGTGCCTTACGTGTACATCTGTAGCTCTGCCTTTGTAAAGTGACGTCTCTTATTAGGCTGCACCGATCATAATAAGGCAACTGCAACACCACGCGTGTATGATTTGCTCTTAAGAGTGCGAGGTAGATAAATAAACGCTGAGAACATCAATTGATTTCTACGCTTTTTTACCAAGCCAATATGGATAAAATACTCAACGAAAATCCTAGATAATGGCATTTGCCAACTTTATGAGTAAATATTTTTCCAGAATTACGCAATCGTTACGCGTGATCTCTTATGCGCTGCAGTTAAATGCACGAGGCTCCGGCGTCAGAGATTGTGCCTCAGAAGTTCGTAACACTGGAAACAATTTTGTTTAAAACGTTGGCTAAAACTACCTATTGTCTAGGACTTCTATTGTTTAATTTTCGTAAATTGGCTGCAAGAAACCTACAGTTATAGATTGATGTTTTTAGCTATGAATTATGTACCACGCCCTCTTAAGGGCGTTGGACCCGTAAAATTATTATTATTATTATTTTTTTAATATTTGTGCCAAACACTGTTCAACTTTTCCTCATCAGATAACATGTAATTTCTCCAAAAAAAAATTAGTCGCCATAGTTTTTGCATAATCACTCATCAGAGTCACAAAATGGCTATTGCGGTGTAGCCAAAATCAAAAAAAGTAATTAACTAATGAATTAAAAATTACAGGAACTGAAAGTCAGTGTAGTCTATCAATGCATTTTATGACATGTTTGACAAAAGTTAGATTTGAAAATTTCAGTAGTAGCCAAAAGTCGAAGTTATGCCAAAATGTACTCATTTTCATCAATTTTTAAAAAATACAAAATTGTATCGCTTTGTGTTTACAAAAGTATCTTGAAATAGCTCACATCGTTAAGTATCAATATGAATTATTTTGTTCCTGCAAGTTAATTATTTTTTATTGTTTTGGCTACACCGCAACTGCCATTTTGTGCCTTTGATAGGTGATTATGATAAAACAACGAGACGTATTTTTTTTTTTATTTGGTGAAATGACATGTTATCTGATGTGTAAAAGTTGAACAGTTTTTGACACAAATATAACATTTTGAAAATGTACGGGTCCAACGTCCTTAAGACCTCAAAACACGTGATAGTTAGTTAAAACATTCAGTCAGTGAGAATGAAGTAGAGCTGAAGTGTGTTTGTGTTAGGCACTGAAACAAACTGCGTCAAAAGTTTTTTCGTGAAAACTTCATCGCCCTAATGACATGGAATGAGGCTCTACAATGTTGCAGCGAAGGAATGTTAGGGGCGAGGGAAGCTGGAGAACCACGAGAAAACTAGCCGGCCAGCGACATCGTCTGATACAGTTCCCACACTCTAAAATAACCTATAGTTTGTAAATTTGCCAGACGTATGTATAGGAGCGCTAAGAAAGTAGGTATGATAGAATTGTTTCCCAGACATCCATGGTAGCATTCCTAAACTATTTCATAAAACAGTCAAATGTATACTGAAGTTACCAGACTTGTATTGTAACAAGTGTAAAAGTTTGCATATTTACAAGGCGGAAGTATGGTAACTGTCTCATACAGCGTTTAGGTTTATTACTTCCTAAACATTTTAGCATGTATTTTTTACAGTGCACAAGCGAAAATCAAGGGGACTGCCCCCGTCGGGGGTCGAATCCTGAGGCGAGTGGCCTGACCACTGATTTTCGCGGAAATATTTTTTCACCACTTTGTTTCAATGCCTAATGTGCTACTCTGCGGTTCTGCATCGTGGCCAATGTCATAATCTTGGGGATCTACCAGCAAATCACAGACATGAGGTGCCGCAGTAATCTTGTTGTGATTGGCGCACAAAGATACACTGCCAATAACCACGAGGCAAAGCTGCAGATATGTACAGTACATAACGCATTTATATATTTATTTATTTGTTTATCCACGAAATGTTCAGCCAGTGGCCTTTTAACAACATATCGTGTTCAAACAGAACAACAGCGAAAATTACATAGACCTACTGTTAATGTTGTATTATGAAACTTAAAGTTACAAATTATTGTAAAGTTATAATAGTTTAGTTACATAAGGTGACAATTATTTGTGTTCATGTTACATTTATCTTTAAACAAAAACTGTGATCTGAAAGTTCAAACTTAGGCTAAACTTACAAAAAAACTAAAGTTACTATTAATTTAAGGCACATTGAACAGAAATATGACTCAATTGCGAGTTGTCGTTATTTCAGTTCCTTTTTGTTGCATCAGCAGAAGTTTCTTTCTGAAAATGACATCGTTACTGTATTTCAAATCCTCCGGCAGAGCATTCCACTGACTGCAGAAGAGGTAGCTGAATTATTTTCTTTTATGTCACGTAACTAGTGAATTCGTTTTGTACACTGAAAAAAAAAAAAAATACTTATTAGTCACCACAAAATATTTTGTTATAATGGACCTTACCAAATTTTTTTATAGTGACCACAAAGAATTTTTGCTGTCCCCAATTAAGTTTTGCAGTGACTACAAACAAATTTTGTAAGCAGTACAAAATTATTTTGTGAGGTCCATATTGACAAAACATTTTGTAGCCACCACAAAACAGTAATTAGTTTTGTACCTTGTTTGGTATGCATGCTGTGGTTTTTTTATTTATTTATCTTTTAGAACAGATAGGATGGCACTGTGTTAGTAAGGATTATTATTTGCCGACACAAAAAGTGAAACAAGCACCTATGTTAAAACAAAGTGGTGTAAAAATCAGGGGTTCCTATAGGTATTATAAAGATACCGTCTGGCCATTTAGGCTCTGTATTTCTCGCGGTTCTGTGACCACGTCCTGGAGCAGCTCTGAAACTCCCCGGCTGGTGTCTGAAGGGCGCTATTTGTCGCCGGAAGAATGTTCACAGGAGAGGAGGGGAAGTTAGAGGAGTAAATGGAGGGGGTAACGATTAGAGGTGGGGTGAGAGGTTTTTGTGCGAGAATGAGATAAGTGAGGGGGAGGGGGGACGTTGAGCGCGCCCTGCCCGTGTCAACAATTTGTTGCCAGGCAACGGGGGCATTCATAATGCCCGGCCAATGATGATTAGCGGCCAATGGCGGCCTGCGGGCACGCAACTTCCATTCATTACCTGGGTGAAGGGGAGTTGTAGGGGGAGGGGGGCTGTCACTACCTTGATTCCCCTGGAGGGGAAGGGGGTGTCATACTCCATTGTCGGAGAGCGAAAAAGGAGGAGGAGTGAAGTCGCCACCGATTTGCAACGGAATAGAGAGTTACTTAACAATATGGCGCTTCTTACGTACACACACGCAATTCCGAGTGTAGATTATATCGATGGCCCAGTTCAAAATGGAAACAGCTCTAAAATTCCCAGTTTTGAGTAAATTCACTTGTAGAGATATTTCCGTTTCGGCGAAAAATTGTTAATTAACATATAGATGGCCCAGTTCAAAATGGGAACAGCTCTAAAATTCCCAGTTGTGAGTAAAATGCACTTATAAAGATATTTCCGTTTTGGCGAAAAATTGTTAATTAACATATTTCGTTGGTGTTAATTTGAAGCAAAAGTTTAGAGGTAACTATTTAAAGTGTTTAAAACGTCTGTAGTCTACCTTGTTGAAATTATCACACTTTAAAATAAAATTAATACAGTTTGAAGCGCTTTACCGACAATCGGAAAAATGCAATGTTATTAAAGTAAGTGAATTTAAGTGATGTTTTATTTTTCAATTTGGTAGAGTGGGGTTTTAACTGTATGTTGGTGATCCAAACTAAAAAATGCCATTTTTTCAGTTGTTTCCCTTTTGAACTGGGCCATCGATATTATTTTCTGTCCGTATTCGGATAAAGCTGGATTCACAATCACCACTTAGAACACGCGCGTACGTACGTGTAAAAGCAAAAACATCGTGTGTGCATGTTAGCATTCACGTCCTCGGGTAGTGTGCGTACGTAATAGACCTATAGTTAGGGACTGGAAAATTTCACGAATTCAATTACCTGTAGGCTAGAATCCATACCATGCATACTCAAGCGCCGTACATTCGTTCATTGTCTGCTGTTCCACTGCACTGTAAAAAATTTTCTCCGTCGATTTACGGAATTTCCGGTAAAAATTTCTCCAGATACCTCCGTGAATTCACGGAAACTTAGTTCTTAATCCGACAGAAGTTTCCGTAAAACAGTTTCATCACACGGAACTGAGCCATATTTACATGCCTATAATACTACAATTGCATTTATACATATTTGCAGGTTCACCGGTGATGTTATTAAAATATAACAGTAACATTTACACATGTGAAACTAATAAATCTTCGATTTATTCGTGCTAGTGTCCGCAGTAGACTTACGGTCATATTACGTATAATTCCGTACTGTATATTTACTACAGACATTTCCGTATTTTACTTTTACGGACACTATTTCCGTATATTAACGGTACATTTCCGTTAAAATTTATAACGGTGTACATGAGAGTATTTCAAGTGGTACTGAATGCCTTTGGAATTTTTAGAATGTTACTAAGTAGTACTAAACGACAGTTGCTAAAAACTCTCACAAACATTAGGTGGCACTGTTAAAAATAATTTTCGTTGTTTTACGGAGAAGTGCTGGTAAAAAATTCTCCAGAAGTGTCCGTTAATTTACGGAAGGCAACTAGCTCCACTAATGGAAGCTCGCATATTTATGTGACTTCTTTAGGATGCAGGCGCGTTAATGCATTTGGTTATTTATTTAGTTCCTTCTCGTAGTTTTTCATGTGTTTAATTAATGAAACATAATTACGTATAATTGTGTTACAAAATAACGTTTCCGTTAATTAAACAGACGTTTCCGTAAAATTTCCCGTAAATTTAGGGAAATTTTTAACAGTGTGAGTAGCAGGTAGTTGACTAATAGTCGGGGCTTGAGTATGCATAGCATAATGGATTCTAGCCTAGAAGTCATTGAATTCGCAAAGTGTTCCAGTCCCTACCTATAGTTGATCAACTTTCCACTTTGTACGTAGGCCTACGCTAAGTGGTGGTTGTGAATGCAGAACGTGCAAACGTAAAACTCAATTAAATGTTAATTTATATTGAGCAATCATTTATCTTGTGGCCGTAAATTACTTAATTCGCTTCGAATAACAAAAGTGAATTACGAAAATCTGTTACAGACATTTCGTCATGACACAGGCCTAAACAATTTCCGCGCTTGTCTAGATTAACTATTCTTGTGAATCCAATTTGTAAAACTTAACGTACGTGCGTGTGTTTGTGCGTACGCTAAGTGTGGTTGTGAATCCGGTTGAAGTGAACTTACCAGCGACGTACTTCTGTAAAACTAAAACTATTTACTTTTTTGTTGTTTACTCGTTAATACGTAGGCCTACCATAAGCGGACACGCGGGGAAACTTTAGGAAATCATAAAAATTTATTTTTCACTTCAAAGAATATATGGTAGCCCTGGGTAAAGACATTTACTTGCAATACATTCCGAGTAGTAAGTATCTACCCGACATTTAATTAATATTTACTCATAGTTGACAATGATTATGGAAAAAAATTGTATCAAAGTGTTTCAAAGTCTCCTCACATTTTCAAAGTCACCCGTGCTTACAATAATACAAAAATGAGTGTTTGTTTTCTCTTCTACGCGTTCATGTGGCAGTACTGCGATTGGCATAAAACTTTGTGAGTAATTATGAGAGCGCCCGTAAATGTTTTTTTTTTCTAAGAAAATTGCTTACGCGGAGGGCTGGGGGCGGTTTGCGGTACACGAGCAGAATGGTATACAAAATAAATTCAATGAAGCAATTTATTTTTCAAAATGTTTCTGAAACTACCGTCAATAACTCTTGCAATCATGTTGCACATTTTTGAATTCCCAAGCTTCTGATTTATTTGTGTACGCCTCAGCCGGAGAAGCGCGTATGTTGTGTATTCAAATTCGCTTCAATGAACAGATTTAAAACACAAACATTTTCATTCAAAGAGAGGCATTGCAACGAACGCATGCCGAGTACCCGTACTAGATACAAACTATCTATAATCGCATTAAGTTGAATACCACGCGAATGATGTCACGGACAATAATAAAACAACTTGCTAGTTACGAAATACATCACACCGTTACAATCACTACTGAATTACTAATTAGTCTACTAAGTGATCACCTGCATCTTTTGTCAGCATTTTGTACTGTAAGTGCAAAAAAAATTGGAAAATATATTTTTTTTAAATTAAGAATTAACTTAGGGTGTATACGTAATTTAAATATGTGCGTACGCCTATATCCCGTATCCAAATGACTTCCGGGATGGAAAAAAGAAATTATAATTGTTACGTAGTAGTGCATTATATTTACAGAAGACCGCATATGTTTTGTATTATTTGAAGTTCAAATAGCTAGTCTCATAAAAAAACTCAACTCCGTTCTACAGAACTGAAAGTTAACAATTTACAATTTCCTTCACAATGGCGCATATGCATTCACACACACACACACACACACACACATATATATATATATATATATATATATATATATATATATATATATATATATATATATATATATATATATATATATATATATATATATACACACACGCACAGTAAAAAAAATCGTACTGTTACAAAAAGGTATTTTGGAAACTAGTTTCCAAAAAAATTTTTGTGAAAGTACGAAATATTTTGTAAAATGTGAAAGGTCTCCTTGGTTTATTTATTTTGTTTCAATTCGAAAAATCTGCTCATTAGCATTGTTTTACTGGTAACCATAGTTGTTTACGATATTTGTAACCACATAAAAGATTTCTGACATCTTACTTTTATTATCTGACTGATAATGTTCTGATATTACGTTACAAGAATTTCCCTGTAAATGTACAATCATTTTTTACTGTGTAGTGTATGTGATGCACAACATCGATAACACGCTAAGGGCGTAGTCAGTCGGCGTATTTCACGCAGTATCGTCTCAACGCGCCTGCCACGCAACGACGTGCGGACCTTTACTGTTAATCATTTTCCTATGGGACTTTAAGCGGTGACCATGTCATTTTATTTGTGGATTCTATCGTTTAAAGTCTAACGCGTGCTTCTATATACGGCAGTCTGAAAAGGCCGTTTTTAGCTATTTTGAGGGGCCTAAAAATCGTATTTCTAATAAGCTATACTAATTTTTAAACTTATGGGAACGTTTTTTGAAGTGTGTGTTCTTTTCGTAGACATACACGTGTAATATACGCGTTGAGTGATTTCCTCAAAAAATTATTAATCGCAACACGCTGCAAAGCGTTTTCAGCGCAGGTGGATAGGAACCTTAAGGGCATGGTCCCGAGTTTCTTCGCATTTAATGTCAATTATTTTTAAAATCATAAGTGAGAGCCGATATCGTAAAATTGTTTCGTAACTTTGTTATGACTGATTTAAACTGCATACTCTAATTTTGTCGAGTCAGAAGACTGCAAAATAGTTGCTAATTAGTTAATTAACGAAATTTACTTTTAATTGATAAATTAGCTCCTACTCATCATACAGTTTGTCTCGAAAAATTACATTGCATTGTAAAACCAATTTGCAACAAAGTTACGAAGCAATTTTACGATATCGACTCTCGTATGGATTTATAAAAATAATTCTCTCGTATACCGAGAAACTCGGGTCCAAGCCCTTAAGAGGTGACCCTACTGTTTTATTTATGGAAAGTGCACAGTTAAGTCCAGCGTGTGCTTCTCTATATTTCTTTACGATTTCGGTTTGTATTTTTTACTTGAAATTAGTATAACAAACAGTTTTCAGCCATTTTGAGGTGTACCTATATCATAAGCATTATATCTAGAAAATAAAAATAGAGAAGCATAGTTTTAAATGTGTTTTCTTTTCGTAGCTAAATATATCGAACACGCGTTTAGTATTATTTCTTTCAATACTTTCTCCTTCCACTCAGCAACAATGTTCTTGCACCAGCTGTATAGAGCTTTTTAAGAGCCGATTAATTAAAAAAGGAAGTGCTAGGCGATGTAAAAAAAAAAAAACTTAAACTCGTATTTCGCACGAAAATGCTCGGGGAGCAGTTCAAGATGCTGTCATACTACAGCGAAACATTCTATATATTGAATACAATCCACTCGCCGCTGCACTGTGCTAATTAGCATTAGCAGAATCTCTGTATGCACATATGCTCGAATATCTTATTAGGCCCTATAACTATTTATTACACAAATATATGTTGATGTGGTGAATCTACAAATAATTGTTACACTGTATTCGTGGTAAAATCAGTACCTTTGAAGATCTGTTTACTTTTCCGTATAAATGAATTAGGATATTCACTTAACTCAATTTTTATATATTTGCAAATAATAATTTTACATTTATATATAAATTCTTGTACATTTTACAACAATTGTTTGAAGTGTCACAAAACATTTTTGTCAACAAGTTTTAAAGAATTTTTTTTTGTAAAAATACAAAATATTTTGTAAAATGTGACAGGCATTTGAAAGTTATTTTGTTACAGATAAAACACTCTGTTCATAAAAGTATATCCCGCTAGTTCCTACAGGTACTTGGAAAATGTAGATCACTTTAATGACGTGCAACATTATAGTTGTAATGCCTAGACTGATAAATGTTCGAACATTAGTTTACCAGTTTTTTTTTGTAAAAGTAGGAATTTTTTTTACTATCTATGAACTTCGTTTCATTGAATGATGTGAATAACACCACACCTTCTCTTTAGCTGTTACATTATTTTACTATTTGTTTTGATTTTTTTTTCTCCTGAACAATCTTTGTTTCTGGACTTAGGTGTTTTTGAATTCTCCGTTTCAGTTGATTTTATTTTTCGATCATTATTGATGAAACATCGTTCTTCAAAAACCAGTTAGTTTGCTATGAACAATTCACAACCAAGGATAGTGCACCGTAAAACTGCTGATTTATCTTCGATGAAATCGTCCGCAGTACGCTAACAATTCATTTATTATTTCTTTGCAAATGTTCCCATCAGCTTCTATAGCTCTGTTGTAGTTATTTTTTTCTTTCAACTCTCCGTGTTTGGTGTAGATTTACTTGTCGTTTATAACGGTTTCAGTGATTTCATGTGATGTTTTTTTTTTTTTTTTCACGAAGTTGGGTATTGTTAATTAACAACGAAATTAGCATACAGTAGTTTTGGTCCGAACCTATCGCTTCGTAACGGAAGTTGTAATAGCAAACCTTCTCTTTTTTTCCTCCACTTAACGCCGTTGTTAAATACAATGCAGAATAACTTCAGAACAATGAGCAACATGTCTCTCACGAAAAAAAAAAATCTTGCAAGATGCTGTGTAGGACTAATTTACATCTTGCGTTGTGTTGTTGCTTGTCACGTGATGGCGAGAAAATAAATCATCTCAAGTGGTACCGAAGCGTATAAATAACTTTCTCTACCTTAAAAATGCACATAGGAGTTATATATTCAAGAAAATGACAAAATATAAAAATAATATAAAATAAAACAGAAGTTTTAATAGGCGTACATAACGATTTTAAAGCTGACTACAAAGTGTATAATCACATCTCGTGTAACATTTTAAAAAAATGTGGGGCCTATGCAATGTATATGTGATATGAATAGTTACCTAAGTCACTAAGAAAAATTATATTGCACTGCATATGATATGAACTGCTGTATGAGTATTCTCAACTGGCTGTTGTATGAGTATTCTCAACTGACTGTTGTATGAGTATTCTCAACTGGCTGTTGTATGAGTATTCTCAACTGGCTGTTGTATGAGTATTCTCAACTGGCTGTTGTATGAGTATTCTCAACTGGCTGTTGTATGAGTATTCTCAACTGGCTGTTGTAGAGTATTCTCAACTGGCTGTTGTATGAGTATTCTCAACTGGCTGTTGTATGAGTATTCTCAACTGGCTGTTGTATGAGTATTCTCAACTGATTGTTGTATGAGTTTTCTCAACTGGCTGTTGTATGAGTATTCTCAACTGACTGTTGTATGATTACTCTCAACTGACTGTTGTATGAGTATTTATAACTGACTGTTGTATGAGTATGTATAACTGACTGTTGTATGAATATTCTCAACTGACTGTTGTATGAGTATTCTCAACTGACTGTTGTATGAATATTCTCAACTGACTGTTGTATGAGTATTCTCAACTGAACTGTTGTATGAGTATTCTCAACTGACTGTTGTATGAATATTCACAACTGGCTGTTGTATGAGTATTCTCAACTGACTGTTGTATGAATATTCTGAACTGACTGTTGTATGAGTATTCTCAACGGAACTGTTGTATGAGTATTCTCAGCGAAAACTTACTACTATCTATTGCCTGAGTTCCATGCCCCCCTCCCCTCACATACATTTTTTGGATCTTACAAGTACTTTAACAGGATAAATTATTTTATATTTTTAGTCCTTTTTAAAACCGTGGTACATTTATAATATTAGTAATCATTTTTATTTAATATTATTTTATGATTTTTAGTCTTGTACGGGTGAAATTTCGTATTTACGTATTTTAAAAACGAATTCCTAGTATATAAAATTATTTTTATATAGTTGCAAGGTTTAACTACATTTTTTGGCTTTCTTGTATTGCATTGTCATCCTTTTCTGAGCTATGTTTGAAGTTCGAAGCCTCTAGCTCTTCGAAAAGTTATTTTAAAATGATTGCAAAATTTGTACCGAACAGACAGACAAGAAAGCGAATATCAAACCGCTGCATAAATACATTGTTTTTTGTTGCCAAACATCCTATTGTTACCGGATAAACAAACTGATAAAGCGAGTTATTAAAAGCGTGTTTATAATACTTTTGCCAAAAATGTTGTAACACTTTCTCTGTCGTTGTTCACTATCACAAAAATATTCTTCTCAACTAAGGAAACTCAGTGTTTATACGTTTATAAAGCAATTATTGTAACGCTAGAAACGAAAAAACCTAAACCCGAAGCTGAAATAAAGCAAACGCAAAGTGCAGTATACGTCATAGGCGTATCTTACGTCTAAACAAAGCTCAAACTAACGTAAAAAATTATACACCGCTGATAATTAGCCATGAATTTATTATTTAAGCTCAAGAGCTGTTGGCTAATTGTGAAATGTTTATTATGCAAGCGCTGTTCACCCGAGGGAATGTCTTCAGTTGCTCAGTGATATTATTAACGAACCAAACGTGCAGACATTTACACTGATTACGTCCATCGCAAAGAAAGCATTGGATGCGATTTGATTATGTGTATATATTTGTAAATATGTATGTGTATAAAATGTATGTTTGCATATATATATATATATATATATATATATATATATATATATATATATATATACATCGTTTGACCGTTATTCATTTTACACTAGATGCATGTATGTATTTTTTTCATGGAGAAAGTATTTATGCTATCCACAGCCTTAGAACTTCAGTTCTGGGTACTGCTATAAAATATTGACCCCTTTATTACTGATTTTAGTTCCTTTACTATCCGTAAATATGAATGAAAACTTGTGGCGCTACTAGCACACTCGTGCTAGTAATCATTTTGCAACATTAAATGTATTATGTTTTTTAAGTACAAGTATTATAAACTTACTTAAGTTGGACCAGAATATGTTTAAACACTTGAGTTTTGATTAAAATTACGAACTTCTCTTTACAACAGCCCCACTGTGATAGTGGCGCCAGCAGTTTCGTTCAGTCTTGAGACGGTCAAAGACAAAGCATTGAATAGTAGGTGAGTGTCCAGACCCGTACTTTTAACACCGTGATGTCATCCACTTTGCTCTAACTCGACAACTCGCCACTAGATGGCACTGCAATAGGTACATCAACACCTAGACTATACGGTACCAACTATTGCCATAAAAACTGGTAATATATAAAAAGTAATGTTTGTTTGCTTGTTCGTTCGTCTTCTTTGCGTTTCTGTGCCATTCATCAGATTCCAATGAAAGATTGGGGCCCGCAACGGTTTCTGCAAAAAAAAAGTGGGAAAAAAAGGGTGGTTTCTAAACGGGTAGAGGGGCAGAACAAATTACAGGCGGTTCGGGATAAAGTGAGCACTCGAAATAGCCCTGCAATAGTTCTCTTTTCCCAGCCATTTCGTATCTTTCCGCGCATAATGGCTAATGACGGGAATTGTCTAACCTCTCTAGACACGTCACTTGAAGTTTACGCGTGTAAGATTAATTGTACAGTCAGTAGAAAGCTATATAGTTTGATAAAAAAGGTTTACTACTTATATGACGTACAAATAGGCCTATATCGATTTCAGTTGATTTTATTTCAGTATTGTTGTATTTAAGTAGAAAAATACACGGAACTGTATTCAGTAATTTGCTGCCAACCGCGCAAACTGGAAGGCAACTATTGTTACTGTTAAATTATATACAGTAACGGCTAGTGATATGTTTCAAATGTTAAATTTTTAGTGCTCACTTTATCCCGAACGACCTATACCAGTAAATTTAATGGACATTGTAATGCGCGCCTGGTCTGTTATAAAATCGAATATTTGTCTTTTTGCTTGTCTGTAGCGTAAGCGTTTCTATTCCATTCATCTGATACCAATGAAACGTTGGTGAGTGTGTATGTGGGGGGGGGGGGGACGTGCAAAACGGGGCCGGGCGTCAAAACGGCGTACCCAAAATATTTAGTAAAAAAATTTATTTTTCAAAATAGGCTACATCTGAAACTTTCATTAACGTCCGTTAATATTTTTGCACAGTTTCAAATGTTCAAGAAATTTTAGTTTCAGAAAAATTTTTGGATGATTATAAAAAAACGAATTTTACCGTAATATATCCCTTTTAATATTATTATTAGTAAGTCTTATGTATATTATAAGTTACATGAAAATGAAACATTGAATACGGAAAAGTATTTCATAAAAAATTATATATATTTTTTTTTAGTTGACATGCAATTTTGCAGCGTCCTGTATGTTTCACAAGTTTAACAATAATTAATATTGATTTATTTATTGCCACTTTCAGTGATTTGGCGAAGTGTAACATTGAAAAAAAATACTTACGGGTTACCTCAAAATATTGTGTCATTATGTACCTTACAGGATTATTTTTTTGTGGCGAACACAAAATATTTTTGCTGTCCCCAATAAAGTTTTGCAGTGACTGCGAAAAAAATTTTGTACCTGCCAAAAATGTATTTTGCGGAGGTTCGTACTGACAAAATATTTGGTGACTACCACAAAACCGTTTTTTCGGCAAACCCTATACATAACCAATTATTATAACTATAACGTAAACTAATAAAATCATAGTTACACATGACGTCTTATAATATTACTCAATTACTATAAAATTAATGTAAAATTTATTTAATTTACTGTTGATTACACATATAAACTGAAAAACTTACACATCAGTGAATATCACTGTTACAAATATAATTGCGGTAGCTTACTTAATTGTCAAGCTAACGATTCAACTCCGGTAACTAATCACATTGGAGGCAACAGTGTAGTATATTTCAGGACAAAACATTCGAAACAGGACAAGTCTTCAAATATCCGGCGATGAGATAAACATATTTCCTGTGTAAGTTTGGTTAAGTTACATACGAATGTAATCAGATTTAATAAAAAAATTCACGTCTCTAAATCAGGCGAAAAGTTGTGCTCTCGTTCAAAACAAGGCATATCCACCACTGCAATTGTGTATTCGTAACAACGTTACAACAGCTATTCTGTACTAGAATGCGAAGAATTACACTCTCAAAAAATAGTTTGTAAATTTACCAGACGTTCGTATAGGAGTGCTAAGAAAGTAGGTATTGTAGAATAGTTTCCCAGACATCCATGGTAGCATTACTAAACATTTTTATAAAACACTCAAATGTAGGGTATATACTGAAGTTACCATACTTGTATTGTAACAACTGTAAAGGTTTGCATATTTACAAGACGGAAGTATGGTAACAGTTCCATACTGCGTCTGGGATAATAACTTCCTAAACAGTTCATGAAGTTTTTTTACAGTGACGAAATGCCACCTCAAGTAAGTTTAGGGCACTTACTACCTATAAAGCCAGACGTATCCATAATATCCATTCCGAATTAAATAGGCATGTGATAATTTTTCTTTAGTAACGTACGAATTATAATATTTTCGTATTAATTACCTTAATTTGAAAGTTAAAATAAAGAACAGTATTAAACCGGCCATATTTCATTTCAGTTAGTATCCCGAGATATCAGTTTTTTTTAACTTGCTCGTGAAATTGGATAAATTGGTTGTTGATTTTCGGGTGTCTCCAGATGTCGTAGTAAGGAGCTGAAATATTCGCTTTTTCTTTAGAGGCATACGCTGGAATTCCAATAACTGTATGTTTGTGTCAACTTCGCAGTTGGACCTTGACACACCGCGGAAGTCATTGAAGCAATTTTTAAAACTACAACTGAGGTAGGCGTTTATCACTCTGCCAATTAGGATCTCGTTACTGTTACTGTAAAACACCGTAACTCCATTTTTTGACGATAGGACATGTTAGCCATTTTTAAGCTACCTTCATAACGTGTTTCCCAAGAAATATTCTTAAATGCAAGTAGAAGAATTACATTTTTGATAAAATTGTACAAACTAATGTATTTTTTGTCAGTGTGAGGGAAGTTGAATAGTTTTTCTCTCTCCTTTTTTAATATATGAGAAATGGAGTTACGAAATTTTACAATTAAGGAGACGCTGCTTAAATTCACAAATATTCTTGGAGGCAGAGGCACAATTTTTATTCCCACAACGGGGCTTGGAGGCGGGAGAGAGGTAGAGGGAGCAAACGTAATAGTTGCTGTTTTAATTTTTATCTAGGGCGTGGTACATAATTCAACGCTAAAAGCATTAATCTAGAACTGTATAGATTCTTGAAGCCAATTTGCGAAATTTAAACAATAGCAATCCTAGAAAATAGTTCCAGCCAACGTTTTAAACGAAATTGTTTCCAGTGTTACGAACTTCTGAGGCACCATCTCTGACGCCGGAACCTCGTGCATTTAACTGCGGCGCAAGAGATCACGCGTAACGAATTAGTAATTCTGGATAAATATTTACTCATAAAGTTGGCAAATACCATTATCTAGTGTTGTCATTGAGTATTTTATCCATATTGGCTTCGAAAAAAGTGTAGAAATCAAACTGATGTGTTTAGCGTTTTTAATCTACCACGCACTCTTAAGGAGGTGACATCGTCAACATCTTAGGTAGCAGTGTTTTGCGTTTATAAAATGACTTAAAATTACAATTAATATTACTAAAATAAAGATCTTAAAAAATTATTGTCTGCGAGTGGGCAGATAGATTATTTAAGATTTGTCTCTGTTTCAAGTATTCAGGAAAAAAAAAAAAAAAGGAGGGGAATGTGCCCTTGCTCTCCGCTGCCCTCTTACGGTTGTCTAGTCCCTGATTGGAGCATAGCTTCAGGTCACAGAACCCGCGCATTTTGCCTGTCTCTAATCGTGATTAATGTCTTCTAACCGGACCCCACTAAGTGCTAACTTGACCGAGAACATAGCCTATACATGGGGGGGGGGGGGGGGGGCCAAACATTCCCAGCGTGTAAACTGTTATCGCTCTTCGTCAGTTTCTCTGACGTGTTGTCGCCATACTTGAGTTATGTCCTTGCTATCGCAGTGTCAATAACAACCAGCATTGTATCCTTTATGTGAGGTTTTCAGCGTTGGCGTAATTCATTCTTCTCGCTTGTTTCCTTGTCAGTAGCTTAGTCATAGGCGGCATGCATGTTCCTCTTGGCGATACCAAAAAGTAATGAGTGATGCCTCGCGCGGTGTTCCAACTGTTAACGACTACGAGGAAGAATCGTTTTCTCCGCACCAAAAGAAAACGTTTTGTTGTAGGGCTAAGTACCAGAGTTTTGTTAAAATAGAGACGACAGTCCAGTTTCCCTGCCGGCACATTCAGGGTTGTTCTTACAACAATATGTCCTGTTGTGTGATTGAGAGCTGCTATTTGCTCCTTCAACAGAGCACATTGTTACTTCAACAGAACACATTGTTACTTCAACAGAACACATTGTTTCTCCTACAGAACACACTGTTACTTCTACAGAACACATTGTTACTTTTACAGAACACATTGTTACTGCTACAGAACTCATAGTTTCTTCAACAAAACACATTTATACGTCTACAGAACACAATGTTTCTTCTGCAGAACACATTGTTACTTCTACAGACCAAATTGTTGTAGGATCAATCCAGTATTGCCGAAAATCACGGTGTAAAAAATATTTGTAAATTTGCAGCGCCGGTGCATGAGTGTAAAATATATGTATGTATATGGTAAAATTGTTTCCACTACATCAATAGTAGCTATCGTATATAAGAAACAGTTAAATTTATACCAATTTACTATATTTTTATAGTAACAGCGCTCAATATTAGCTGTGTTTGCAGCCTGAATTATTGTGTCTGTGTATGGGTTAATTACTTCCCATATAGCTTAGAAAGTTTTTTTTTCAGTGCATACTGGATTGATGTCCGTATTTTAACACAAGTATGGTAACTACAATACTTTTCTCCCACTTTAGCACTGTTAACAAAAATATTGAAATATTGCACACTTACGTTAATTCTGCTACATATTAGTTAGGTAATGTAATCTTACGGAAGAGTTTGGCAACGAACAATTTTAGTCTTTAGTAGCGCTGTTATCGGTAAGGCGGCTATAAAATTAGAAATGATAGTAAAAATAACATTACCTAATCTTATGGGCAGGTAGTTTTCACGAAAAGATTTTAGCTCCGGCGTGTTTCAGTGCCTTGCGTTACTGTTTTAAATAATTGCACTTTTACAAAGAATAGTTCGTGAACTAATGTCATAACATATGAATATCGCAGGTCATTAAAGTGGTCTTAATTTTCCATATAACTGACTTGGCTAGTGCGATATGGTTTTATGAGCAGAGTGTTTGATGCGAAATGAAACAACCTTCGACGGCCAGTCTGATTTTACAAAATATTTTGTACTTTTACAAAAGAAAAATTCTTGGAGACTTAGTTGCCCAAAAAAACTATGTGAGTACGATAACAAGAATTTATTTGTAATTGTAAAATTATTAAAGTTATTGTTTATAAATAAACATACATAGTCTATTTATATGATATACTTGTACTTTATACTGTATTTAACTGTTATATGCCTAATATATAATTTAAAGTCGTTTTGTGGATACTAAATTCGTTTTCCAATATGGTGACCATTGTACCTCCTTAACAAAAAAAACTGACAGCAATTAGGGCTTACGTTTGCCTTTCTCTCTCTCTCTCTGTCTTTCCCCCCCCCCTCCCCACACACACACACACCGGGAAGTTTGAGTTGTGCCCGCGTGTTACAATCGCCAATTTCGCAGTTTTCTTCTCAGAAATTCAAAAGAGCGAAAAATAAAGCAATCCAATATGCTACTTATGCCGAGTCTTAAGAAGAAGAGATAGTCGCCGTATTGAATTTTCGTATTTTGTGTCATGACTTTTGTTTTGTGTAAATTTATAGAACTTTAATATAACTGCTAAGTGCAATATATATATATATATATATATATATATATATATATATATATATATATATACACACACCGAATTTTAAACGTCATAAATCTTTATTTGCTGTTACTGTTCTTGTATATCTAGTTGCCGTTAGAAAATTGTTATTACTTGATTAACAATAATGTGTAACAACATTAACGGCTAACAAAGATACATAATGTTTTGAACTCGATAAACAAAGACGTTTTACTATTACTACTATTATTTTATTCGGCAATTAGGTTAGGTTTAAGTTCCAAAAATTTACCGGGAAGAAAAATTATGACTCAAACAACAGCAAAATTAAAAGGGGACGGTATCTCCCTCGGGTATGGAAAGATACGACGAGCGGACAACTGGAATACTCAATTGTCAATAAAATCTGAACTGCTCATCAAATTTCGATGAGATTTTTTTGCCGAGTAGATATATTTTCAGCGGACGTTTATATATGTATATCATTACGATAATAATAGAATAAAAAAATTAAAACTGCTCTTAGAAAAATAAGGGATCAAAACCACGAAATCCATAAAAATTTTTAACTGTTATTTTTATAAATTTTAATACGGTAATCTAGGCCTCTATAGTAACCGAATTTCTGAACCACTCGCGTTTTGATTTGAAAATAATTTTACTATCCGAAAATCTCTGCGCGAGAAACGCCAGCTGATAAAATATCTAATCTGTAAAAAAATCGAATTTTAATAAGTAGTTCAAATTTTACTGGCGATTGAATATTCCAGTCTTCCGTTCGAAATCGTACATTTCCATACCCCTTAAGGTCGGACATCAATCGATATATTTATTTATAATCTGAATTGTTATGACTGGTTGCGGCCTACACATAATTTAATACTTCAACTGCTATGCTTATACTGTAGAGCAATGTAAATAGAATTCACGCATTTTACACTATTCTTTATCAAAATTAAAAAAGGAAAAAAATATTGAAAAGATCAAATAAGGTGACTGATGTCCTACATTAAATATTTTGTTTTCCTTATTCCGTGTACGAAGGCGAGCTGGGCACGACGTGTCTGGCGCGACCGACCTCGTCAGTGTTGAATCGTTAACTAGAAGACACGGAATGAGGGGAGGGTGTTCGTGGAGAAGTGAAGGTTAAGAGTGGAGGGAGGGGAAGACGAGTGTTGGCTCGGGCGGACGCTCGCCGCGCCATCTGTCTGCGGCGGTTGGTACGAAGGGCGCGCGGTGTCGCGTGACGCCAGCGCTGCAACAGGCGCCCGCCGCAGACACATCGCTCCGTCTGCACACTTCCTCCTTGGCCACGGTCGTAGAAGAACAGGTCTGGACACTCGCCTATCTAACAATGTATATTGCTTGACCCCCTTGTTGTTTGGCTGCAGTTCGTCAAGTTACCGAGTATGTCGTACTTTTTGGCGATGTTTTCCGGGCGGTCGGACTCAAACTCCGCCCACTTTTTTTTTCCATTGTTAAATTTATAAAGTAAATAAAGATTTCTGGAGCCTTTTCTTAAAATTATGAGCGAAGAAAGTATTTCATAAATTGATAAAAAATACGTTTTGATAAATTGTTTATCTTAGCGGAAAGGAAGTGGGCGGAGTTTAGTCCGACCGCCCTAACATCAGCGCCAATAAAACACGATATTCTCGGTAACTTGGTGAACTACAGCCAAACAACAAGGGGGTCAAATATCCAAGCGAGTGTCCAGACCTGTTCCTCTACGGCCGTGCTCCTTGGCCGACTATTCGCTATCGTAACTTACTTTGTCTAAATATACACCATTATTGTGACGTCACACGACGATGCTGGTTCCAAACATATATTCTCGGCACATGCTAAACAATTATCTAATTTCGCATCCCTAAGAAAATTTGGGTTGATTCTATTTTTTTTCTTTCGAAATACGTAAAATCATAGAAATTATGAACATAGCCTAACAGATAAAATTGCAACATAATCTGAGTTATCTACGTGTAAGTATTAACCTAAAGGTAAACTTGCATGTTTGTTCTCGTTTGAATAATACAATTTATTTGCAATTCAAACATGGGCAATTACAAAAAGAATGAAGTAAGTCAACTGGAAACTAATACCTACATTTATATTTCAATGCTAAACTTTCAAAACAAACATTTGCTTGGAAACAGTGCTCTCGTGTGACGTCACAACTAATGGTGTCCAATTCCCTTC
Organism: Medauroidea extradentata; assembly: GCA_003012365.1. Classification (NCBI taxonomy): domain Eukaryota; kingdom Metazoa; phylum Arthropoda; class Insecta; order Phasmatodea; family Phasmatidae; genus Medauroidea; species Medauroidea extradentata. The sequence goes on from PNEQ01021293.1 coordinate 76,018, forward strand.
CTTTGACGGACAACTTACACAAAGACATATAAATATTGCCATGAAGTTTTGGAAATTTTAAAGATAATTACATCCTACCTACCCTGAGAACGACAATAATTATTATCTACGGATGTTTCGTGCTTTATACAGGCCTACATATGAGTGAGTGATTGTCACCATCTTGAATTTTTGTATTTTGTGTCATAACATTTCTTTGGGTAATTTTATTTTAAATATATGTTTTTGTGTACTATTGTTACAGATCGAGATTCAGTTAGAAAATTCTTATTACTTTCTTAACTGCAATTCGGTCTGTAACAACAGTGATGGAAAATAAAGATTTATGATGTTTAAAATTATATCAATATGTATTCTATTCCGTAGTTAGGTTTAAGTTCCAAAAATTTACCCAGAAGAAAAGTTATGACCACGGTCGTAGAAGAACAGGTCTGGACACTCGCCTGGAAATTTGACCCCCTTGTTGTTTGGCTGCAGTTCACTAAGTTACCGACAATGCTATAGGTAGGGACCCTTGTTTTTCGCGAAAAGAATTTTGCCTCACTTTGTTCCGTGCCTTACGTGCACACCTGCAGTTCTGCTTCGTGGTCTGCGATTGGATATTTTAACTGTCACGAGCCTTGGGATTCTACCGCCAAATCACAGATTTGTGGTATTGCAGGAGAGTTTTTATAATTGGCTCAGTCAAATGAGATACGGCTCTTCACATTGACACGCTGCCAATAATCATGAAGCAGAATCACAGATGTGCACGTAAGGCACTGAAACAGACTGGGGCAAAATTATTTTCGCGAAAAAACAGGGTCCCTAGCTATAGGTTTTTGGCGCTGCTGTTAGGGCGGTCGGCTCAAACTCCGCCCACTTCCTCTCCACTAAGATAAACAATTTACCAAAACGTATTTTTTATCAATTTATGAAATACTTCCTTCGTTTACAAATTTAAGAAAAGGCTCCAGCAATCTTTATTTTCTTTATAAATTTAACAAAATGGAAAAAAGTGGACGGATTTTGAGTCCGACCGCCCGGAAAACAGCGCCAAAAAGTACGACATTCTCGGTAACTTGGCGAACTACAGCCAAACAACAAGGGGGTCAAGCAAAATACATTGTTTGATAGGCGAGTGTCCCGACCTGTTCTTCTACGACCGTGGTTATGACACAAAATAAAAAAATTCAAGATGGTGACTACCACTTTCATATCTCATACCCTACAGTGATTATCGTAGCAAAACATACACTTTACAGTAGTATTTGTAAACGTACAAAAATATTTTATTTAAAACTATTTTCCAAAAGTACGACTACTTTTTTGTTACTGTGTACCGATGAGTACAGTGCAGATTGAAACTATGGTCAAAAGTGTAATGCATGTTGAATTCACTAGAGCACTGTAGAAATTATATAAATTGTAAGAAAAGGCGCTCAACACAAGGGAAAAATCTATGTTTGCAGATCGTGCTGAACTCGATGCACCGCTACCAGCCACGCATCCACATTGTCAAATGGCGCGAACACGGAGGTCCTATCGTGGACCTGGAGGCTGAGGAGTTCCGCACCTACATCTTCCCAGAGTCGGTCTTCACTGCCGTCACCGCCTACCAGAACCAACTGGTGAGTTCCCTCACAGCCCGCCCGCAACCCTTTACCAGTGGCGAAGAACTCATAGGTAGAGATGAATGTTTATCGCGGGAAAACTTGACTGTTTGCTGGGTTTCAACACACGTTCAGCTTACCAGAAGATTACTGGCTTTAACTTGTACTTTGAAATGTTGCCCTATTTGACTTAGCCAATAATATTCCCGATATTGTAATATTTTATACCTCTTATTGGTCTGCAGACAGCTGCGTTGTGTCATACGTATATCACCTAGTCATACATAGAGACCGGAAAAATTCGTGGATTCGCTGACCTGAAGGCTAGGCTCCAAGAATATTTGTGTAATCGTGCAGACAGCAGCTATTTATTAGCTGCTCGCTGACACAGTTAAATGGGCCTGTATTCAGAGACAGTTTTATTATTGGCTCAGCTACTTCCAGGAAGTGTCGAGTAAGTCAACGGTCAATTGTGATCGTGATACAGACCTATAGTTGCTGGAACTCTAGCTTGCGCCTAAAAGAAAACGAGAATTTTTCAGGTCTCTAGTCATACACGTCACAAGAAACTACAGTGTTTTCAAAGGGTATGTTGGCACAAAACACTTTCGCGATGTACCATCGTCTATAATGATGGTTTGTCGCGGGAAAACTTGACTAATTGATAGGTTTCAACGCATGTTCAGATTACCAGAAAATTACTGGCTTTCGTTTGTGCTTAGAGCTGTCGCTCTATTTGACTCAGCCAGTAAGAATCCCGCTATTGTAATATTTGATGCCTATTATTGGTCTGCAGGCAGTTACGTTGTGTAAGACGTATACCACCCAGTCAGACAGTGTTTTCAAGGGTGTATGTTGGCACAAATAATTTTCACGATGTATCGTCATACCTACCCATAGGCACTTTAAAAAAATCCACTCTTTAGAGTAAGGTAGACTATCTCAGTCACACGATCAGGTTTTGTTGATTACGTGGATTTGATAACCCCAGTAATGCTGTTTAGGGTTATAAGATTATGGGAATAAAAAATCCTGCATATTTTCTTATGACAAATATTTTGCTAAATACTACATCCACAGTGCATTCTTTACACGAATTATGTTTATATTCAAATGTAATATTAGTTTTAGTAGTTGATCGGAAGGCCATTAGTTGAAATTTCGAGCCTGGAGTGATATTTCCAACACCAAAAAACTAGAAATTTTGGCTGACATATCCTACCTTCATGAATTTTCATAAGCGCCTCATGTGTTTTGAATAAAGACCTAAAAATTTCGCGTTTTCATTTGGGTAGAAGCTATGATTCAAACTACTGTAAATTCATTTCAATTTCACAATTGGCTCTCGGCCCAATTTGACACCTCCCATGAATGGCGCACAGTAAATAACAAAGACTAAACTAAGTGTAAGCCCAATAATAGGGTTTCACTGTGTCTGACAGAATCCAATGAACAGCTGATGTCTGCTTGAGTACTCATATATTCTTGGAAGCTAGCCTACATGTCAGTGAACCCGTGAATTTTTCCCGTCTCTAGTTACGAAGAACATATCCGGAATGTTCGCTGGTTCGATGATCAGCGGGCTGGACTCCACAGTCCTGTATACACAATGTCTTCAGATACTTGTACATTGGTTGCTGCTCCAGTGAGTGGACAGCATGGGAGTTAGAGAGTGTTTGCGTGAATGTCTGCTATTGGTTCAAAGTCATCAAAGGTGAAATCCAGAAATCCGTATTTGCCGAACATGCGTGGGGAAATAGCCACAAAATTCTCTGGGACTCAGCTAAACCAATAAGTCAGGAAAAAGACAGAATTAGAAGGAAAATTAAAGAATCAGCTTACATAGCCAGTAACAAAAACATCATAAGCGAACAGAGCATTGCACTGAAAAATATGTGGTTGCCTTTAATAAAAAAAAAAGAAACAGTGTTACAGAAGTTAATAAATTAATTAAACCAATAAACATATTTTTGTTTAACAGTCTCGGCAGAACACCAGCCAACAACACTACAAGGTGCTCAGCCAATCAGGAGAGTACTTGCCTCTCATTGGCCGAGAGCCCAGCCAATCACACATGCTCTGCCACTATTGGCCGAGTAGCTTAGAGACCATCCAGGCTTTATATGCCCTAAATTGCTAGCGAAATTCATTCGCATCTTGGTGTTCCGACCAGCTGTTTCTCAGCCTGAAGACGGGGATAGATCGCAGTCCCAGAAATGTTGCATTTTTTTTTGTTGGTTTTAACTTGTGTTGTCTATTTTCTTGTGATTGCTGTCCACTGCTCACTGTTTTTCGTCTATTTCCATCTTTTTTTCATATTGGGAATCTGGTTCTATATTTGTGTCTGGGTGTTGTGTCGATATTCGACTAAATTCTATCTCTAGAATTCTTTTTTGTCTAATGTAACAATTATTTAAAAAAAACTGACAGAATTCCTCTGGGTTAGCTTTTTTTTGTGTGTGTGTTTTATAATTGTTTTTTCTTGTTCGTTTTCGTACTTCATGTTTGATCAGCAAAACCACTAAATTAAAACTGTATACTCCCATTGCAACAAACATTTTAAAAATCTCGACGATTTTTTTTGCGAAATTTTGTCCCAAATAGTTTTAATGCATGTACAGATGATGGTACATCGCGAAAATGTTTTGTACCAACATACCTTTGAAAACACTCTAGTTTCTTGCAACATACATTATTAGGTGATCTGACACAATGTAGCTGTCTGCAGACCAATAACAGAAATAAAATATTACAATAGAGGGATTCTTATTGGCTCAGTCAAATAGGACTACAACTCCACGTACAAGCGAAAGCCAGTAATCTTCTGATAAGCTGAACAAACGTTGAAACCTAGCAAACAGTCAAGTTTTCCTGCGATAAACCATCATCTCTAATTATGTACATGTTCGCAGCTCTGCACGGGAAAAAAACTTGCGTCAACTACAAAATAGTTGGTTAGTATTGAGGTAGCCAATGTTTCTTGCACTAACCATTAAATATTTTGTTACCACCATTAAGATATTGTTATTACAAAACCAATTATGTTGTTTTTGCTACAAAGTAATGTAGCTGTCTAAATACTGACGAAGTTTTTCCTTTCAGTATGATTCATGGTCTCTGATTAGATGTTTACACTTTCACATGTCTTGAGGTTCTGTCACAGACACGTGGTGTTACAATAACCTTATTCTGATTGGTGCAGTCAAATGGGATGCGTGTCTGAAAAAAGACACGCTGTCAGTAACCATGAAGCTCAGCTACCGATGTAAGGCATAAAAACAATAAAAAAAAAACTTTTCGTGATAAACCATGGCCGTCTTTAGTAGAAGGCCGGAGACTTGAACGTGGCAACACTGCATCGGAGGCCTGATGCTTGTCACTTCTTGGCCACCCTAGTCTCTGCAACGTGTATAGATACAGCTTTAGTGGCGTGTACACGTCTACACTGACTAGGGCAGCCAATGAGCGACCGGCAGCAGGCCTCTGATATAGTGTTGCCACATTCAAGACTCCGGGCTTCGACTAAAGACGGCCAAGGACATACTCGTGATTCTAATCATTGGTAGGGTCCTTGTTTTTTCGCGAAAAGAATTTTGCCCCAGTTTGTTTCAGTGCCTTACGTGCACATCTGTGATTCTGCTTCATGGTTATTGGCAGCGTGTCTATGTGAAGAGCCGTATCTCATTTGACTGAGCCAATTATAAAAACTCTCCTGCAATACCACAAATCTGTGATTTGGCAGTAGATTCCCAAGGCTCGTGACAGTTAAAATATCCAATCGCAGACCACGAAGCAGAACTGCAGATGTGCACGTAAGACACGGAACAAAGCGAGTCAAAATTTTTTTTGCGAAAAAAAAAGGGTTCCTAATCATAGGCGAAGACCCGGAAATTCTCTTCATTTGTTTGGAAGTAAATGCAAACTCCTATACCACTAGTTCATTTTGCGATTTGACCACTGTTAATGAAATCTTCCTTGATAACTGCGAACCAATGTCAGACCTGAACTCCCGCGCTGACTGGTCAGATGTTCAACTGTCCATTCACTGGAGCAGCAGACAACGAACAATTGGCGGGCAGATACTAAGTACAAGCCCTATAGTAACGAATTTTTATCCAAGTACACAACGAAATGAAGTTTATAATGGTCAGACTGCTGAGCGCGGCAATAATAATATCGCCTTTATGTGCGGAGCCGTAAATTGGCATGTAGTACTTTTGTTGCAGTATTTTTTATGAGACATAATCCGGCGACCCTTTAACACTGTTTGACGAAAGTATGTTGTAAAATCAAACGACTGCTTCTCTGCTTCCGTTTTACAAATTAGGTTTGTGTTTTTATATATGCAGTCTGAGAAAGCCGTTTTAAACCTATTTGAACGGCTCTAAAACACGTTTTTAATTAGTGTGCTGCATTTTTAACAACATAGAAGCACAGACTAAGTGGTAATACAGACGTGAAATAACGAAGTGGCTCATTTGAAACAAGTGAACTTCGCCGCTTATTGGTTGCTCGAGTTTGGTGATACCAGCCCCGTGTATGTTTGGATGCTGCATGTTATTGCAGATTTCCTATTGGCCTGGCTGCCGGGTAGCAGGGCAGCTGCCTCACACTGGTTGGCAGTAGGTGTTTCCGCCATGTTGCTGGCCAGGGAAGCCGTTTTGCTGGCGTGTGTGACTGAGTTCGCTGTCCTGCTGGTTATTTCACTTCTGCATACCTAAATATTCTGTTATATAAACATAATTAGAATTATGTTTTCTTTAAATGTTTAAATATTTTACGAATAAGTTAGGAATTTCGCATTAAACAGAACACGTGATATCGCACGCTACGTCCCGGTTTGAGAGCCCGATGGATAAGAAAATCAACTTCGGCACCGTATCATGTTTTACGAAAACATTTATACTCAAAATGTAAATATAGGAGCAAAAAGAAACGTCCTGACAAAAATTTTTTGTAAAATTGTTAAGAAACTGGCTAAAAATACACATACATTATTTGCAAACTTACAGAAGTATTGTTCCGTATGTATATTTTCTTACAATTTACTATACGTATTAAATTTCGTATTTGTAATTTTGCAAGTTTTATTTTATGAAACTAGTTTAAATTTTGTATAAATAAGCAGCTATTTTTATACTTCACCCATCTTCCCCAAATTCACATCTCATCCACGTAGCTAACTCTATGGTGAAACAGCTGGTTTTAATTATCCCAAACATCGTCTGTTCATCTATGGTGACTCTGCTAACACACGCGAACCATGTGCGAACTGACATTGTTACTCGAGTTTACTACCAGCTGCTGCCAGTCATATAGAGCACAATAACTCAGCTGGAGCCAGAGATCGAAATGAAAATCACAAACATTTTGTAATGTAACCATTAGAATAACGACACGTTAGAGGCTAGTCGCCGCAAAGTGTGAAATTTTTAAGATAATATTATCAAAATCAATAATAAAATAATTCAATTTCTTGTGCTTTCAAGTACGTACTGTAATATATAAACAGGTTTTTTTAATCACCAATAAAGTTTAACTGAACAAACGTTGAAACTATATAAATTAATAAAAAAAAACATCGAAATTGCTAAAATTATCGTGAATTTAATGTAATAATGAAATGTTCAACACAATTAATTATACTATCATCAGATTATCATCCCCTCCCTTACACTTATCCTGGCTACGCCACTGGTAGAAAGTGCTCACTTTTCCGAATCCGAAACACATGTTGTAAGCTTAAGTTTTTAGCAACACTGACAATTACGCTCGTGTTTCATTACCAACTTATAAATCGGCTGTTACAAATGGGAATGTCTGTTCGCATGTTTTCTTGTATTCTCACTGCGTACGCCTGGCAACACAAAGATGGTTTTTTAATTGTTTCAGATTACGAAGTTAAAAATCGACAGCAACCCATTCGCCAAAGGTTTCCGAGACTCTTCAAGACTGACCGATTTTGACCGGTAAGTTTCTTACATATTTTATTATATTTGTAATTAATTCGCAGTATTGAACCTTCTGTAGTTCACAGATTTTTGCATAGTATTTAATTGTCAGATTTTGTATTTACAATTTAAAAGGAACGGTAGTTTTAGATTAGCCACCCCAAGGTCTAA